>WOGP01008086.1:0-11400 GCA_015342065.1 Leptinotarsa undecemlineata
GTGGTGTTTCAGAAACAGGCTAATTATTAATAATGATAAAACCTTATGTATGTTATTTAAATCTAAAACAAATTCAATCGATTAAAAAAATATCAAAATTCATATATATGATCATGAGTTGAAAATAAGCAATGAACTCCACTTCGACTCCACATATAAATAAGTAATGTTCTCAATTGAGTTCATCATGCTTCGCCATTAATACATTAAAATATAATTCAGACAAGGAGTATCTGATAAATTTGTACTACGCATTAGATTGCCTACAACATAATTGTCTGGGGCCAAAGTGTTAATGTGCATAGAGTGTTTGTAATACAAAAACGAATTTTAAGAAAAATTTTCAGACTGAAGCCAACAGAAAATTGTACGAACTCATTTATTAAAAACAATATAATACCAGTAGTGGGAATATATCTATATAAATTATTGAGTTATATCCATATCGACAAAAGTACTATGAAAACCAATGCAGAATTTCACAATTATTCCACTCGAAATAATTCAAACCTCCGCATTGCTAAATGTAATTTGTCTCTCTATAAAAAATCGCCTTCATATGCAGGTGGTGAGTTATATAATGAAATACCGACTGATTTTAAATTAATTAAAAGTCCTTCAGAATGTAAAAGACAATTAAAATTATTTCTCTGCAAAAACTGTTTCTACAGTATTGATGGATTTTTAAACTACCAGCAATCTGTTTCCAATATTCAATTCCATTTAAAGGTAGTTGCACTATTTTTATATCTTAAGTTATTACCCTTATTATTATTTGTGTTTGATTGTGTTGTACTTTTTTGGCTTACCGAATAAATTTGTATTCAATTCTATCGCACTCATTGGCTTTTCCGTTTCTTGTAACTTCTGCATATCCATTGTCCACTGTACAGTTGATCTGTTCTTCTTCACTACTTTCTTCAACTCTACCCAGCGTTTGAGAATATTGATCCGTTCATTTTGTTGAGTCCTCCTTGCAAGATTGCATACCTACACGTTTACTTGGAATCATATTGAACCAGCTTTAATCTAAATCTCCATCCGCACCGTATATTCCAACCCCACTTCATACCAAGTATCTCTGCCATCTTTGTTTTCGAGGATTGTTTACCATTTGCTCTTGATGTACTGTCGGTTATGAATTTTGTCTCGAAAAGGGACTTCAATCTCATAATTTTTGAGTATATTTGATGTTTGCTTCTCTATATATTCACTCCTCTGAATTGGGACGCTCCACCTCCCACGTTATTAAATATCTGAGTGGGTAGGTTCATGAAATTCATCCTCCTAGAATGTTTGAGGTGTTTTTTGGCTAGTATAATATCTGCCTTCTTTTTATTCCTTTCTAGATCTTGGTTCCAGACCAATCTGAAATCCATTATCGCATATAGATAGTGATCCTCCTCTTCTTTAAACTGTTTCTCAATTCTTTATTTCACTAGTAGTAATATTTTGCAAATATAAGAATATAAGAGATAAAACTATTTGTTCATATTCATAGTACTTTCTCACCAATAACAAGTTGTTTTCCTACCTACAGGAGGAAGAGAGCATATTTGATTTCATCATAGTTGGCGCAGGCGCTGCAGGATGCGCAGTTGCAAATAAAATTTCGGAGCAAGAATCATTTACTGTTCTCCTGATAGAAGCAGGCGACTACCCGTCTCCTACTACCGATGTAATTAACGTTTCTTGTGATTTTTTTTGCTTATAGACTCGTCAATTATTTTGACATTCGTTTGAATCATCAAATCAAGAATCTAAATTGAGTAGATTTCATTCAGATTATTTACAAAATTGTATTCACCGATTAGAGGATGAATCTCTTTATCTGTAGAGTAGGGAGGGTGAGTGCAGACCCACAGCACTTAGGCCACATGTGACCTATTGTACATCCTCCCTTGACCTTCTAGGTCATCGTCCATCCTTTCCCTTCCAGGAAGGTGGACAGGTCACTAGAAGACATCTCCTTTATATTGGCAGGTGTAGGCCAAGACTCGCCGAACACATACTCTCTTTGGCCACCTTGAGGTATCTCACGGTGGCCTCCGCGAAAGTTTTGGAAGGTGCAGCGATATTACTGTCGTTGCGCGGCTTCTTCAACCTTCTTGGGGTTCCCTCCATGGAGTTGCACAAGTGAGGCGCCCGCCGCAGAAAGTGCCCTTGATGTTGGAGGTGGAGTAGGGGAGGAGGAGGGGGCACTTATAGTTGCTGCTAGTCCTACCTCTTTCGCTCTCTTTCTCCTTTTGGCCTCGGCGCCGCAAATGCGCTTACACCTTAGCCTTTGTATTACATCATGAGGTGATCTGCTATGTCTAGCCTCATTCCAAGCGGTATGAGGTGAGGTATTGAGGTGGACATTTCTTTTCATCCCCAGCCATCGCCTTAGACTGAGGTGAGCACTTCTGTCCAGCATCGGGATTGGTTTTTGTTGTTTTTGTTTTCGTGTTTTTTCATTCATGTGTATTCCCACGAGTAGCAAGAGAAGAGTTGGTCACCTTTGGCAGAACCCCGCATTTTCAGAAGTAGACTGATTACAGTGAGGTTTCGCCCATTTCCTCAAGGGGATTGTTCGTAATCGCATATCACCCTGCGACCATTCAGCTGTCGGCATATGAATTGAATAAAATAGCCATTTCTTTCCGTAATTTCAGATTGAAAAAAATATTGACGATATAAAAATATCGATTATTGAAGAGAAGGTGGTTCACAAATTTCATTTCAATATAATAGGTGTCAATATATATAGATGTCAATAGATATAAGAGTCGTTGACTCTTATATCTATTGACACCTATTAATAATATTTAAGTCTTTGCACTTGTGACATATATGTTTCTACCAACGTTAGTGAATGTAAACTATCAAGAAATAGTCTTTGAAGTACCCATAAAGTATACCCATAAAGGTCATAATCAAAAATATGCCCTGTATTGTTAAGTTAGAGTGGGTTATTCTTACACCGGCACAAATCAGCAGCATGCTTCCAGTATTGCAACATTTTTGATGGTTCAAACGATTTTTTCATTCACAACCCCATTTCTTTCAACCCCATCTCGACTTACACAGGTCCCCGGTCTCTTCACTACTCTTATTGGCTCGAAAGAAGACTGGAATTTTCTAATGGAGATGGAACCGAAGGCGTGCAAAGCGTACTCAGACCAAAGATGCACTGTAACCAGAGGAAAGGTTCTTGGAGGTACCAGCACCATAAACAACCTGCTTTACATTCGTGGGCTTCCCGAAGACTACGAGAAATCTGGTATTGAAACCTGGAATTCTGAAATAACTACAAAAATATTTGAGAAAATGGAGGGCAACGAGACCGCACCACTCCAATCTTTGTTAAGTGATGCCTGGCTGCACTTGAATTTCACCAACTACACGGGAACTCCGAAACATGTTTTGGAAGAAGCCTACTTAAGTACCGGTTACAGGCGACTACCTATAAGACATGCCATCGGCGTTGTGGATCATTTGACAATGAAAAATAATGGAGCGAGGATTAATATGGCTCAGAGCTTTCTCACTCCAATAAAGGAGCGTCCAAACCTGTTTTTCACTAAAACTACGGAGGTGGAGGCTATTGGAATAACTGAAGCTGTTGATAAGAGAGCCAACGGAGTTAACGTTTCCATCAATGGAGTTAGGTTCGTACCTTTCAAAACCAAGGTAAAAAGGGTCCTGATGAGTTCGTTATAGGTTTTCATGTTTGAAAAACAATTATTCCTTTGTATTAAGTTATACTAATGGCGCTAACTACTAAGGCTTTTTAGGTTCTGGTATTTTCTCTACTGTTACACCACATAATGTGCAATAACATTATTTATGAATTTTATAGCCCTACCTTTCAAATGATTCAAATGATGATTTATCAGCTGCTTGTTTTATGAATGTAACACTCCATGCAGTTGGGAACCACAAATCTTCAAGTTGCTTTCAGGAGTACACAATATTGAAAAAGGTTTTTTTAAAGAAAGTTAATCCTGAAAATGTTCTCAAATAGGATGTATCAAGTAATCCCATTTGTCAGATTGTTGCCTTTTCCTTCCACATTCATTACTAATGGCAAACAGTTTCTGTAATGCTAGGTTCTATTCATCAACTGTTGAACATTTTCATGTAATCGTATCACTTGAATTTATAAAATTTATTTCACTAAGGTTTTGCTTTGTTGACTCTGATCGAGTTCATTAATTGGCAGGCCTTTAGCTACTCCACCCAATTCATCATTACCCTTGCCTTGAATCATATTAGAAATATGTCAAAACCTCTCCACCCACCGGTCCAAAAGTTCTCACTTGTAGCTCCTGATGATTTCATTATAGAGTGAAGGATCGGTCTGATATTTACCATTTCTCACATATAGCAAAACACTTTTAAGCTACTCGACCCACTCTCATTGAGAAAACTTCGTTAAAAAGAAGTCCAAACACCTAAATTTAGAGAATCGCAGGATATTTGGACTGGGGGAAGTTCCTCTAATATTCCATAACCTCCAAGAAAAAAGCTGGAAAGGCTTGTACTTTTCTGTATGTGTTTTAGCTTGTTTGGTCATGTTTCATTTTCATTCATGAACGAAGATGAACAATTTTAAAAATACTTCGCATAAACTGTACTTTGAGCTTTCAAATCAATCAACTTTCTATAAATAATTCGTAATAAAATTGAATATAATTTAAGGTTTTTCCTGAGAGCAAGAAAAGAGGTTATCCTAACTGCTGGAGCAATCAATAACGCCAAGCTGCTTCTCATGAGTGGTTTGGGATCTAGGTCCTACCTCATGTCCAAGAATCTTCCGTTTCACGCCAATTTGCCAGGCATAGCGAAAAATCTTTTGCTGCGTCCAGCGGTACCTCTGTATATTGCCATAGAACCGTGTTGCAGTGTTTGCCATAGAGAGTACTACCAAGAAGAAGACCTCATAAAGGATTGTTTCGACTATATCATGTACAAGTCTGGTTCCTGGAGCCATACCAACATCAATTCATTCGTAGCTTACATCCTGACTCGAAAGCTTGGCACTAGTCTACCCAATCTAGCGGTTCACCACATGTATTTCAAAATTGGAGATAGGAACTTGAACGCTTGGGTTGACGCTATGAACTACCATCCAAAAATTACTAATTCTTTACTTAATTTCAACAAGGAACGGGCGATTATTTTGTTCATAGTCGAGCTCCTGAACCCTTTGTCCAGAGGGGAAGTTCTATTGAATGAAACGCATTTTCTGAGCAATCCGATTGTTAAGGGAAATTTTTTCACAGACGACGAGAACTGGGACTTCGATACCTTGTACAGCGGGTTCAGTTTTATTACAAACCTGACTGAAATTGAGGCTCTAGCCAAAGATAAAGCCGAGTTTTTGGATTTAGACCTGCCGAACTGCAGGAATTTTAAATTTTGTACCCCCACATACGTGAAATGTTACATACAAAATATGGTATTTCCGAGAAGCGACATAGGTGGAACGGCAAAAATGGGCCCAGAATGTGATCACGACGCTGTGGTGAAGGAAAATCTGGAAGTAAGGAGTGTGAGGTGTCTGAGGGTGGCGGATTCAAGTGTTTTGAATTTTTTGCCAGTCGGGAATACTGTGGCTACTGATGCCATGATTGGGTACAATTTGGGGGAGATTTTAAAAGAAAAATGGCTTAAGAATTACACCTCAATATTTCGTTCATGAACGTTTTGAGATACAAAATTTTGCTTTTTTCAATAATATTCGAACTCTTCGTAACTGTATATAAAAATTCACTTTCTGTAATTGTAGCAGAAATAAATTCAATTTCTTTTCTCCATAATTTGATTCCTTCATATGATAATAAAACTAAATACAATTATAAACCATAATGTTGCAACTATATTATCAAATATTTCTGAAAGTGGAAAATTGCCTAGATTCTATTCATCGTTAGCTAGAAGATATAAACAAAGTCATTCACATAACCAAGAAATTCAAAAAGCAAATAAATTCAAATAAACTTTTTATGGCAAATAACCATAAATTACGTTTAGATTATTTTTGTGTTTGAATACCTATTTTTTAATAAACAATCAACTTGATACATTTAATTTAGGTGTGTTATTTGAAATTTTAGGATTTTGATTATGTTTTATGTTTGTATACCACTTTCATCTTGAATAACTTTTATAGGTCCGATTCTGACGATTTTTTCAATAAATGGAAGAAATTTCACCTCAAATTCATTAATATAAAATTTTTTCTTGTCTTCATTCCTTTTCACATAACGATTTGTTTCAGGTTTACGAATAATTAAAACATGGTTTGAATAATGAACCGAGCTTGCATACAGAGTCGTTTTATGTTTATTCGAAAAGATATTTATTCTACAGGGTGTCTCAATCCTAGTGGATAGAAATACAACTTCTTTTTTCCCGTATGATATGAATTGGGAATCTTTCAAAAATGCATTTATTGTGAATCAATCTGGGATACACCACCTTCCATTCATTGAAAAAATTATCCAAACAAAGATAAAAAAGATATTCAAGATCGAAATTTGTTAGCATTTAAAGGTGGCCGTTTTTATGTACCTAAGTGAAGAATATTTTTTGTTTGTGCGCAAAACAACTGGTTACAAATTGTCTGTAACATCAATACTTCAGGCAATACCGATTCTGAAATCTCCGAAACAACAGCATTTTTTTTCTCAATTCATTCGAGAAATTAGGGATTGTGATGATTTGATTTTCGTGATGAAATGAAGTTTTACACGGTTTAACTTTGTTTTTTACAGTGCTGTTATGTCTAATTCAGTATGTTAGTGGAACTTATTTTATTCTCTTACATGGGGGTTGCCCGTTTTTGACGGAGTTCTGGCCTCGGGTGAAGGATGATTACCTAAGTTAAATTATTACAGTTTTTGTAAGAATCTTCAATTTTTGAAAATGAAATACAGCTTATGTTAGCTTCCACCAATGTTAGAAACTTTTCAAAATATGTTGAGCCATGTTTGAGTTATCATTTACAGATGAACTAACAAATGAATATTTTTTATAATAATTTAGCTAGCTCACAGGCACGGACCATCAAAGGGGAGGTTAATGTTTTCTCGTTATTGAGACTCTTTGGATCAGATCAAGGAATAAAATATTCAATATCCTTGATACGAGGCATCTTTTAAGTAGTTAGGTTAGGTTGACTCCAAGGTGAGTGGGTCTATTCGACCCCTACCGTAACCCGCAAGGGTTTATTATGGCTCACACCTATTCACACTCGCCCAAATAAACCCGACTCGACGAAATAAACGAAGCCGATTTGTTTGTATGGTGAGTGGTCTTTCAGATGAGATGGTAAGAGTACTGCTCTTCCGAACTCTAAAAACCCGGTCCGGTCACCAGCGGGGCAGGTACAAAGTATGTGCTCTAATGTTTTATCGTTTTTCATACAGTGGTGACACACTGTCTTCCGACAGTCCGAATCTCTGCATATGATAATTCAAATGACAGTGACCTGTAAGACATACATAATGGTACATATTTTACCTATGTACCATTTTGATTCTTAAATCTACTTTTCTACATAATTGCCTTCATTATTGAGGCACTTATCATACCGTTCAACGAGCTTTTGCGTACCAATGTCATTGAAGGCTACCGCCTGAATTATCAGCCACTGCGACACGGCCGTTTTGACATCTCGTTTTTGTCGTGGTGTTTGCCGACCAGATGTTTTTTCAAATGCAGGAACAAGTGGTTATCACTAGGCGCTAGATCTGGACTGTATGGAGGGTGATCGAATTGTTCCCATCGGAATGATGTCATGAGGTCTTGGGTTCGACCAGCCGTATGTGGACGGGCAGCAGCATGGCTCATAATGTTTCGTTCGTACACTGCACAGATCTCCTGATGAATATTGATCGCTGTTAGGCACTCAGAAACCGAATAACAGACTCTCATTTGGCGGTGCCATTTTAAATGCTTTTTTTATCATCGTTAGAATATTGGCGTCTTATCCTTGGTACTCGGTGCAGGCACTCAGCGCGCATGCGTGGAATGCCGGGCTGCAATGCCCGAAAATCAAAACGATACTTATTAAAAAAATACGCCTCGTATATCGTAACTCAATAATAAATTTGGGTATGCATTAGATGAATTTATTGAGAAAATAAAACCTTGAGTTCAGAATTGTTCATTTTTTGGTATCCCTTTTTTTTTGGCAAAGAAAAATTCGAAAAAGGGTTTTTTCCACATTGCAATTACTATTATTCTATGTTTGAAATTTATTTTTATGGAAATTCATGCTTTATAAGTATATTCAAATCCTCCTAAGTTGATGTTCGACCTTTTAGTTCTTTAAAAAAATGTGTCACATTTTGAGTTGAAATCTAGTTTCAGATGGTTGACGACGAAACATTGTTTTTACCAAAAATTCAGAAAACATTTTGCCGACAGTTACTCCAAGGTTCGAGTGTAATTAATTTTATTTCTCAATTCATTAGTATAGTACCTAATCGATATGTGCATATAATGATCGATGTTTGCCCTGTGACCTCAAAGAGAAACATACATTTCAGAACTGCATTTCTCTAATTCATGGTTTGGCAACAAGTTTCGTAAAAAGTAGGTAACCATAAAACTTGCAACTTTTTTCAAATGTCTTCGTTCCTGCATTGAATATCATATTGCATAACCTTTTCTCAGTATCATTAATGAAGGCTATATATTTATTTGTGAATATTTTGTGAATATAGTTTATGAGTGGTATCAACCATTATTAATATACTTTCGATAATTCAGGAAAAGTTGAGTTTCATTGGCTGATTTTCCATCATAACTCACATTCAAGGAAGGAGGACAATAAGACACGCCCGAAGAAGCCATTGTATGGCGAAACACGTGTTGGGATTTTTGTAAAATTGTTTACTGTTTTTAGATTACGTTGCTAATTCATTCATTCATTTAACTCTTCATTTATCAAAACAAGAAAACTCGAAAGCTTATCTATGAAGATTAGATAAAAAACTTGAAAATATAATTATAATATAGAACTGGAGTGTTTGTGTTTGGAGACCTGAATAATAACTGCGAGACTAACTTTTTCAGTGATGTATGCTATTCAAACAATTTTGAAACTTGCTATGAACAAATATCTACCTACAAAACACTTTTAAAACAAATTTGCATCAAATTTCAATAAGGGATCATAAACTGAGTGACCATAAGCTAATTATAACCGATTTAAATGTAAAAAACAACTGAAAGAAAAAAATATTTTAAAACAATTGTTATTTTCAACGAAATTGAAATTGAAGAAAATCTCAATTCTGCTAATATGATTTGATGATCCAATTCAATTATTTGATCAACTATTAGAAATTTTCAGAAATTGTTTTTCAGAGAAATCAGGGCATATAAGAGAAAATTCCAAACCCTGGTTCGATGAAGATCTTTTAAGATCAATAAAGCAACGTGACAAATTCCACCACAGAAAGAAATGTTATCTTGATAATCAACTCATAGCAGATTCATACAATCAGCATAATATATTAGTTGAAAAATAAATAAAAATCAAAAATAAATATTATGAAGAAAAATATGCTCCAAAGTGCATATGGAAATCAATTATCAAATTTGTTTATTTATGATGCACTGTTTGGAACCTTTCGTGTAGTACTGAATATTACTGGAGATTTTTCTCAACACCAAACCGTTATTTCAACACCTCGACACGTGTTTTGATCACCAAGTGATCATCGCCAAGAGGAAGATCAAACTTCCTACAAGAAATTTGTGAAAGTTCAAACAGTTATTTTGTTACTGTTGATACAAATTTATCATTTAGTATTTCTACTCAACATATTTTAGCAGTTAAATAAAAATTATCGTCTATGGATATCAAGCCTACCGAATCAGTAGATATAGAAGAAATAATCAGTATGTTAGATTCGAGAAAAGCTATAGAATTCGACGGAATTACCATAGAAGTTGTTGAAAAAGTTGATTCAGAATTAACACCACTGATAAGTGAATTGATGAATATTTCTTCTTCCAATTTCAGTTCTACTAGTTTTATCTGAAATTATTGAGGAATCAGCACATTTCAGAATCTCTCATTTGCTCTTTTTCTGGTTTTGAATTTTTGACAAAGGGAACAATTTGGATGTTCCATTCGAAGATGTGCCAAGTTAACGGTTATATCATCATGAAAAGAGGATACAGCTACGAGTCTCTTCGTACACTTAATAGGTCAGTATAGAAGTTGTTCAACCTATCATAATATGGTTTCAATGAGTGTTCCTTTTTCTGTGATTTTTTATTTGAATGGAAAGTATTACCCAACGAGCTCCCTTATTGCTCTCGATATCAATAGAAAGAAATTCCAGGGCGAAGAAATCAAAACTTTCAAAGGTATTGAAATTTGTTTCCGGTTGAATTAAAAGTTATGAGTTGATATAAATCATGAAAAAATTAAAAAATAATGCTGTCTTTTCACACCTAAAACTACATTTGCATCCAATGAAACCATGAATTGTAAATTTGTGACTTATGACACATGCCCATAGCCCATAGAAAATTGAAAAAACATGTCTCAGATATTTTTTTGAAAACAGTAAAATATGAGAAAGAGAAATATCATTCTCTTTGTTAGAAATATGTGAAAGTTATTTTCCGGGTTTTTGACCATGGTATGCAGGTTTTTATGCCTAAAGTTTCGTCTAATACTGCGGTAGACATCAAAGGCGATGAGGTAACGGTCAAAGTGCTCGAGTTGTTGTTCCTGTTGTTCTCAACGCAGAAAGTACATTGCTGAAATTTGTCTCCGGTTTTATATTATCATAGGTCGGCGTGGTTTTTCTTAATTGGATTAGATTACCTGACCTTCTTCATGCATAACTGCGGACAAGCATCCGGATTTCATTAATGTTGATTGCCTAATCTTTTCTATCAAAATATCCTTGCGTTTTTGAATTTCTATTGCCTCTCTATATACTTTTGTATAGTATATAGAGAGTATAGCGTGTTCAGCTACAGCTGTTTTGTCGGTTTGTCCAAGTCAACAATTTCTCTTATGTTTAGAGAGACGGATACCTTTTTAGTATTGTTCTCATATATGGAGCTCTGCCCCCAAACATACCCTGAAGTTTCTGGATTCCATCCAGAAAAAGCCATCCACCTGATTGGAGACGCGAACATCACGTGCAACCTTGTTAGCCTGGAACATCGAAGAAAGGTAGGCGATTTGTCCCTCTCTATACAGGGTGTATAGTACGTTAAAATATTCAAGTGACGTATTTCTGAGACAATTTTAAGAAAAAAAATTTATACGAAAATGCTTCGTTTCGGAAGTTGAAATTGAATTTTTTTGTTCGCTTTTTTGAAAATGACTCTTGCAAAAAATAAGTTATTTGCACAAAATTCGGCACCCGGGGTTTT
>WOGP01008087.1:0-11400 GCA_015342065.1 Leptinotarsa undecemlineata
TAAGCAAAACGTTAACTTTATCCTAGTTCCATAAAATTTGGCATATGGATATAAAATTGTCGTATTCACAAGTTTTTCGAGTAGTTTTTTTTTAAATTCGATCTAGAAATGCACTTTTTCAATTTTTTCAAAAAAAAGTTGAATTTGACAAACACTGAACGTCAGTGGGTCGCAGTTGGCCGCATTATTTCAAGTTGAATTCAAAGCACAAATAAATGCCAAAGTTAAACTTCATTGAAACTTTTCGAAAAAAAAGTTTCCCAAAAGTTCCCAAAAGTTTCCAAAAAGTTAATGGTGACAACATGGGGAAATTATACAAAGCGACATTTTATATGTCGCTTTGTATCAAAAAGAAATGTATGTGTTACATCCACACATACAAAGGTTTTTTTCCCAATAGACAAATGTCGTCTGTGAATACATATTGTGATAAAGGAATGATAACTTTTTGTATTACCACCATTGGAATATAGTCATCAAAAATTGAATTATCTTGTTCTATTGTTTTTCAAACAGTATCCAAGATTATTTATTCATTTTCAATCAAGAAAAGTGTACTGTAACATCTTTGGTTGGAATTATTTTTTTAACACAAATAGTAGTTTTGAGTAAAGTCGGTATCGGTCACAATATTTTTTTTTGTATATCTGAATATCCATTTGTTGTAAATACGTTAACATTTTTGAAAGCACGTATTTTTCATGGACTCATTGAGTTTGAAAAGTCGGCAATAAACAACCAAATCATCCTAGGAATTTTTATCGATCCTCTCTCGAACTATTTCATCAATTATTCATATTCTAGATTACAAAACTAATCCATAAAAATATAAGGCAATATTTCAAAATATTCCAAGAATAGTCCCAAGGAATATGGCATATTCATAGCATAAAACAATATTCTTAAATGTATATTCATGAAATATTCGTGGAATATATATTGCTTTGTGGGTAGAACAGCTTCAAACACTACTTGGAATCATCAATTCATTATTGTTCATGGACAGAACTTTCGCATACTCAAATATTCATCAACCGTATGTCCAACAGCCTCAGCTATCTCGATCAACTTCGTTTGGCGTCATTCAAAATAATTATATGGACTTAAATTTTCGTTGATGGGGCGTCTGCTACAGAAAAATCCTTGACGCGCTCTCAAGAGCGGTGCCTATGCAGAAGTAGTGATTCACATTGGATTTGAATCGCTTGAGACCTAATCCTTTTGAATTTAAACCCACCACACCACTTCTCAATGGTGCATTTGCCCGATGCAAAGTCGAAATACTGTTTATCAAGCCAAGCCTTGGGTTCAACAGTTTTTTTTGACAAAAAACAATGTTTTTTCATCACACATAAAAAAAACCTTTTTTTTTAAGAAAAGAAAGTTACTTTACTCAAAATGTTTTTATTTCACAAACTGATAGTACGAAAGCTGACAAATTTGTACACTTGTCTTTTGAAGGTTAGGGTTAACTTACAATCATACGCATTCAATACAACTAACGCCATCTGTGTGTTGCCTACCAACTTTTCAGTCCATATAGTATTTGTGATCCACTACACAATATGGTAATCTGGTATTTTTGATAATAACAGCTCCAAGTTCAGTGTACCTGAAATAGTTTTTGAAATAATTCACAATGATGATAAGCATGGAATTCCATGTTTTCAATCAAGGACTTTTCCTGATTACTTTAACGATTTCCGATATATTCCTAAAAACAACCTTTCAATTTGCCTTACTCCACACCAATCCACTTAGAAAAGTTTTATACTGATTATTTTTAATGTTCGAGATTCATCAACTTCCAATTGTCAACACTACTTGGGGAGTAATTTTTGGCTATCCACTCAACTTCGCTCGAATTCAGAAGATCAAAGCGAAGTTTCGCCTGAGATGAAAGGCAATATCGAGGACGTCCGACCGGTACAAAAAATCATTTCTGAAGTCCAAAGCCAGAGATTGGGTCGATTTCATCCTCATCGAAAGGTTTTTGATTAATTAGTAGTTACGTGGGAGTTCACAGAACGCTGATTGTATTTACGACTCGAATTCTGATGCTTTCCAATCAATAACTAATAGCTTTCTATTGGAATGATCATACTTCCCATTCAATGATCATTCTTTCCATTGAATGATCCACGTTGGGACATGTATACTGATAAATTTTAAACTTGAATGTTAAACAATGATAGTTTTTGAAAGCTAGTAATTGATTAAATGATTAGATTTGGCTGAATTCGTACTTGCATGAAACTTTTGAAAAATGGAAAAATGCATGTTAATTTTTGTAACATTTTTTATGGATAAGAAATAGTTTGAGAGAGGATCAGTAATGATTCCTAGGAAGATCTGGTTCTTTATTGCCGACTTTTCAAACTTCAACTACAACAAAAAATACAGGTCCGTATTGAAAAATTTAAGGATGTGGGTGGCCCAAGTCAGATGACACCCTATATAAAAGATTCATGAACATATTCTAATAGCTCACATCACGTGCCTCAAGCAGAATGTGAACAGATTTTCAATATGTCTGTGAATAAAGAAGATATAGGCAAAACAATAATTTGGGATTTTTTTATTTTCCTATATATCTCCATAACCAAAAGAGCTAAATTCGATTCTTTTGCATCATTGAATAGGTCTCTGAAATACGCAACTTTGCCACAATTTAACCGATACTCTATCGCTTATCTTTTACGAGATCCCCATGTACAGAAACGAATTTGAATAACCCTGTATTTGCATTTTGATGCAAGATCCACATAAGTGATAAAACACATAATATTCATGAACAAATATATTTCAAACACAATACACAGGAATATTTCACGTATTTACCAATATTAAAAGTGAAAAATCTAATTCGAGATATTTATTCACTGAATAAAATATTCCTGAATTTGTCAAGTTACAAATATTAGAAATGTATTCAAATTAGGATGTTTCTACTCTCAAAAAAGTGTACACTGAAAAATATGCTGAAATAACAACTCTGTGAATTCATCAGCACTAATTAAAAAATATAAATATATCATTTCATTGAAAAAAAAAATGTATTACGTGAAGAAATGAGCGAGATATAGGTTTCTCACTTCAAAAAATAAACTCGCAAATGAATTTCACTCACTTAAAGCTTTCCAAACTTTTCTCACTAGAAGAGTTTTCCTGACAATGCATCAACAATGCATCAGCCAGTGTTTCAATATTGATACCTGGAACGAAATGTACATTAACGTTCATTATCACTATTTGAAAGTGGCACAATAAAATTGGAATAAAAATCAAATATATATTTTTCTCATAGGTTCCTAATGAACATTTACGACTTGGAGAGCAACTTGCATTACCTTGTTAAATAGTACTCATTACGGTTTAATTTTTTTGGCGTACCGGCCTGTATCAGGTACCACTTCATTTCCTTTTGGGCATATTGATAGTATCTTGAAAAAGAGTGATAAAAATTGTGAATACAAATGATACAAAAGAAAGTGTCATTCACTTACTTTTCTTTACTTAAATTACTCTAGTTTAAACATGTACTTGTTCAAACCAATAAATCCCACACACCAACTCTCCTCGGGCCTAAAATGAGGTATAGTAGGTTAAGCACCATGACTTCACTATCGATACTATTGCCTTTTCCTTACTTTTCTGTACTGCAAATTGTACAACCCCAAACTATAAATGGTAGAGTGAACATGAGAGAATTATACTTTGATAATAACACTAATATACCTTACATTATCGACGCGAACCTGCCATGTCAACCGCCTTGTTAAATCAAATGTCGATTTCAACGCAAAGCTGCCAAACGTTAAGGGGCAGCCGCTTTCACACAGAACTTCGACTGTCGCGCGCTACACTTCAATGGACCAATGAGAAAACGTTTATTCCAATTCTTCACTTCTCCATTTCTCTGTTGCCAGGATTTGTCGGTTTGTAATTGAATTATTTCAAATACAAAAAGAAAAATAGGATGAGAATCAACTGATTTATTGATGTAATTGGTTCATTTATTGGCCCATTCGAATTTTCTTATCGTTGCAGTTGGAGCAATTCATCAGAGTCTTCGCGTTGAGTTCAAAAACTGATTAAAACTAATAGGTTTATAAATATTGGGTTACGCATTCGATTAAAATTTTAAAATATTTTTGTTTTTAATAATATTGAATCATTTGAATATGTCATCATAATATAATTCAAAATTCCAGTAATACATCGTATAGAATATTCAAAAATATACAGTGGGGATATATTCTAATAATATACTATATGGTTCATTCGATCGACAATATTCTCAGAATATTCACGGGAGAATAATCCATTTATAGACATTCTATGAACATTATTTCGGGAATAACCCTGCCATAATAATTCAAGCATATTTTATGAATATTCTATAGGCATGTATATATTCCAAGAATATTTTATGAATATTTGGAATATATACGTTCGTTTTATGAAATAGAAAGAATATTCCATGAATATCTGGTGCTGTATGGGTACCCTGAAAAATTCAAATTTTTGCATCGATATGTGACAATGGATGAAACTTGTCTCCACCATTTCTCATTAGAATCAGAATGATCGTTATCTGAGTGAACTGGCCGTGATTAACTTATTCCAAAGCATGCAAAGCATGAAAAGGGAACACCATCAGTAGTGACTATCACGTAGCGTTCTTGTAGCGTCTGAATGACGAAATCGTGAAAAAAGGCACCGTTTGATGAAAAAGAAATTTCTATTTCATCAAGATAATGCACCATGTCACAAATCAATTGCATAATTGCACCCGCATTCATAGTATTCTCCAGATCTGACCCCCTTCAACTTTTTCTGTTCTTAGACATCAAGAGAATGTTCGCTGTGAAAAAATTTAGCGATAATAAAAAAAATACTGAAGCATATTATCAAAATAAAAAGAACGAAAGTATGTTCGTTTCATTTTGGATACCCAGTTCTTTGAATTCAATTTTCAAACTGTTGTACCTATTGTTCAATATTGAAATGTTCATACCCTGTTGGCAATTCTCATGACATCTGTTAGAAAAAAAACCTGTTTTTCCGTTAATGTTGACGAATATCATTTTATTTATTAACGGTACCCACTTAATTGTCATTACATATGAATGTGTGATTTCGACAACATTATGCTCCAAATTATTCAAAATAATGGGTTACAATATCTTTGACTATTTGCGTTTGTCATTAATCAGATAGCGTCGTATATTTTGATACCAAAGTTTTCAGGTTCAACTTCCAAACTCTCATATATAATACAATTCATTGAATTATTTTGGAAGAAAAGAGAAATGAAAGTTTCTATATTTTTTTATCACTTTCATTTGTAACTGACGTTACTGCAGTTTCGTCCTATACGGACATTTTCAAACTTATATTCATTGTATAAATTTGAAAATATCCGTATAGGACGAAACCATAGTAACTATAGTTACAAATGAAAGTGTTAAAAAAACACAGAAAGTTTCATGTCTATTTTCATCATTATTATTTCCTACCACGTAGTAACGGCTACATCCATCAATTTATTGAATAATTTTGGGATTGCACTACATGATATTGGATTATTCTTTCCTTGTTAACATTCCTTTCGAAATTTAGGCTGTCAGATTTTTATTGAAGGTATATTTCTATTCTCGATTTTCGAATAATGGTTAACGAAGTTGAAAACTCAAAAATTGCATTTCTTTCCTTTTCCAGAACCCCTCCTGGGCATCTCCGAAAAGCGATATGAAGACACAGAATTCCGTCAATGGAAACCAGACAAATTGAAACTACATCCTCATATTATGTCGCAATGCTGTGAAGGAAAACTATAATTTTTTGAGAAAAAGTAATTTTTGAAAAGTAGATTTGCTGAAAAACATGATTGAAGATGCAATGACAGAAAGGTTGAAACTTTAAAATTCATTATAGCGTAAAGTATCCTTAATTGAAAGTTTTAAGCAATATTCTATTAGATCAACATTTTCCTTTGAGTATGACCTGTAAGTATATATAGCTAGAACCGTAGAAACGTTAGAACCGTAGCTACCGTCTAGGAATGAAAAATTTTTCTGAACATTGTTTGATTATGATCGTAGATAATATTATTTCAGCCAATAAAAATTCACAAAAAATGTTTTTTATATGACTGATGACAATGCCATTGATTTTTAACGATGAAACTCCCATTGGATCTGGTATTTATCGCTGCTAATAAGGCATTCGCCCGCAATCTATTCAAAATTTTCCCTACACCTAACCTGTTTGTGTGCGACTTGTAAAATGCCTACCTCATCCACTTCATTTGCTCTAAATATTCAATTAGCTTCACTCTGGAGTTACAAAGATCCGAAGCAAATTGTGGAAGATAGCATAACATTACCAACAAATATAAACTTAGATTCATCTATATTCCAATATAAGGCAATCATCTCAGCATGCCATATTAAGTATGCCATTCTTCCATATTTTCTTCATGAAGATCAACGTTGTTGAGCTTCTGGCTCATAGATGGCGAAAGTTGACCGTTATTATAACAAACCTATTTTAACTTTCATATCAGTATTGATAAACTGTTTTTTTGCGATATTGGTGTTTCTTTAATTCGTCACATTGAATATAACTCAATTATATGCTCATTCAATTCTGTCAATCATAGTATAATTTTATTTATGAAGAGCGGCTCAACTTGTACACATCAACACATCAACTTGTACATGAAGAAGGATACCGTTTTCTCCTGAAGGGTGTGTCTTTGAAGATATAAAGGCTAGATTTATCACCCTCTAGGAAGTTCTGGAATAGCTAAAAACATTCGGGAGAATTCGAGAGCACAACACAACATTCCGACACATACCCGAACATTCTGAAATGTGGAAAGTTCGAAAATAGTTTGAAAAGTTAGTGAACATTCTGGAACATCTCAGATCATTGTTGAACATTCGAGAAACGTCTCGAGTTTCGAATTCGAAGATTTTGACAGAAAACCTATTTACTTTTATTTCATAAATTCAAGAAAAAATACCTATATATCAATAAAAAAATCTATCTCAGTTTTCGTAGTTGAAGACAAAATTATTGAATGGTTTCAATGAAATTAATAAACGAAAATTAAAAAAGTTTTCAACTAATTAGGAAAAGTGTGGCATCTGCCACAAATTAAAAAAATGTTACATCATATGCATTGTTTGGAATCTTTGCTGTAGTAATGCATATCACTGGAGTTTTTTTTCAACACCAAACAGTTATTTTAATACTTCGACACGTATTTCAATCACCAAGTGATTATCTTCAAGAGTAGGATCAGTTTGATGATCGTTAAGATGATCACTTGGTAATCGAAACACGTGTCTAGGTGTTAAAATAACGGCTTGGAGTTGGAAAAAAATTCAATAATATTCTTTACAATATGTGTCAAATATAGAAATTGAATTAAATTTCAAATCATTTTCATTTTGGACTGCTAGAGATATCATAGATATAATTTAAGAATAAGACTAAATGAAGATGAAGCTTCTCGAATTTATCTTTCATTTTGAATTTGCCACCGTATGAGAAATAAACAAAATCAATTCAATTGGAAAGTCACGAGAGTGAAACGAAAATAAACCTAAATATCTAATTAAAAATATTACAGAGGTAAAGTTTGGAAGACAGGATTTTGGGTTATATTCTTGTCCGTCCTAAACTTTTTTCAAAATAAGTGAAATACACAAACAAAAACTATTTTTCCAAAAAATATAAATTCTTGATGAAAAGGCCGATTGGTCAGTATAGGCAACTTGTGAATCTTATTTCGAGATCAACTTGGGATAATCAGAAAAAAGTAATTAAAGAAGAATAATTAGCAGAGAACCTTGCGAAAAGGTCAAAACACTTAAAAAAATTCGTAAATATTCCTTAACTAAGAGGCAACATGACTAACCCATTGAAAATATATGTACCTAGTTGAACATAATAATAATAACTCATTATTTCCTTTACACACGTGAACATTGTGTATTGTGTATGTTTGGGAGGCGACAGCTGGTTATCGGAGAAACAGATATTTTTCAACAGATATCTAAAGTCCTGAAAAATAGGGGATTCACTTCCTGCAGTCACATAAACCTCATTCCCATCAACTGAGAAACTAATTGGTACACAATGATTCTGTGACAACGGACGGATTTTTTTACCTTCACATTCATCTGTAAATTACTTATATTGGGCCTGAAATGGACCCCTGGGGAACTTTTAAATTTGCAGAAATATTATGAGATATATTTTATTCACTTTATCAAACTGCTTTCTGTAGATGGATAGCTTGATAGTAAGACAAGCGAAAGACCTCGTATACCATAATTAACACAGAAATGAGAAATGAAATAATATAATTGAAATGGATTCCTTCAAGACGAGTATTTTTAATTTCGTCTGAAGTAAAAATAAAAAGTAATTAATCGATACGGATAAAACAACAGCCTTCTGAAACGTTCATTTGAAAAAAGGGTAAAGATATTTTTTTCAATTCACCCTATATTTTATGAATTTTATAAATATGAAACTATCGAAAATGTTTTACAGATTCGTGAAATGAGACATAATCTCTCTCTCTCTCTCTCTCTCTCTCTCTCTCTCTCTGATGTATCATGTCCTTGAGATTGAAAAAAGTTCACGAAGTACTCACTTCTAAAGATATGAAAACTACTTAAAAAAATGAAATTCTAATCTGTAAAACATCTCACGCAGGGTGCCCCAAACGGAGGGTGGTCCAATGTTTTTTTTCAAATATCAGAATCACCATCATGTATGTTATATGATTTTTTATAGTCTTTGAATCATGAATTTTCCAATGTGTCTACGAGAACTATTGGTCAGATTTTTTTTTCTAGAACATGTTACTCGAAAGAAGTTAATTGGAAATTCACAAGTTTCGGTAATCTCAAAAACACGTACGTGGTACATAAAAACTATTACGTCATCTGAGGTAATAAATTGAAATAATAATTTTAAAAATATTATTTTCATAAATTTCGTCACTTATTATATGATACTCTTGACAAACCACAGGTGATAGTAGTTACTGGCTCATAAATAGGCCAGAATGCTGATTTCAGCAACTGACAGCTTTTTTATCACCATTTTTGTAACATTTTGAACGATCAGAGTTACACAAAGTTCCCAAAATTATACCAAGAAACAGTGATTTTCAGTTCAGTGTTGAGTATATAACTGTCTCTTTTCCAAATACCAATTATTCAATACCATTTCTGTACTTTAATGTAGTTTTAGTGAAATAATCCTTCCATGTGTAAGAGAACAATTCATAAAGAATATGTAATAGAAAAAATACAAAAAAACTTTTCAGATGAATACAGAACATTTAAGTTCCCAAAATTCTCATAGAAACCTTGAAAAATTAATGACTCGAAGAGTTTAAAAGCACATAACATACATAGGGTTGATTCTTATAGGTCTTAAAGCCTTTTATCTAAAAAAATCGAATGTTTTCGATTTTGTTATTTTATAAATGAAGTCGATAAGACTCGGATTCAAAGGGAGAAGGAACATATACGAGCATACCCAAACTTGTACAAGAATTAGGCCAGAAATTCTGAATAGTAGCAAATGAAGTAGGTAATAGATTAAAGTCAAAATATTTTTAAATAAAGTACACACAAAAATAATAGAAATATCGTATGACGTCTAGTTAAATGTAAAAAAAAGTTTTGTTCTGCCCGAAATAAAAAATTTCATAGTTGCCACCTCTCCTCCTGATAAACTCAACAATGCTTTCGCTGCCATAGATAATAAAATATTTTTTTGTTATCCACCCAAAACTGCAAAATAATTGGTATTTGAACTCAACTTTAGTACTATTAACATCGATGCTGGACTTTGATAATCACTTTGAAGAGACCGAAAGTGGGATTCTTTGTCAATAAAACTCTGGTTAGCAACAATGCTAATTTGTTCTAAAAAAATACAGATCCTCAATAAATCAATATTTTTCCCATTGGAGCTATTAATTTTTCCCAATTCATCAAGCGAATGTCAATTTGCTAACCTTCTCTTTATCCCTCGCCAACAGCAATATACCGAAATTTTTACCTGCTATAATCGTACCCACTCTGACCAATTTACCACTCAACTGTTCTAACTGAAATTGTGGCAAATTATAGGAACGCATAACCTTTAGTGGCTCCATCATATTTTTCCTAATGGCAAAGTAATAGGTTAAACATTATTTTAATTATACCACCGGGCATTATGTATCTTTTAAAATTCACGAACCCTATAATCACAAAAAATAAAATGGGCAATCGTTTAATAAAAGTAAAATTAGTGATGAGTCGGGTGACTATTATTGCGTTTTGAATGTGGGGTTGAGGCATTATTTATTGTATTTCTACATGTGTGCTGTTATGGGAAAATAAATTTAATAATACATCCGTAATAACATTAACTTATAGTTAATTTTTCATTGCGGTCATTACCATTTCAGATGTGATATTTATGACTGGGATATCTTCAGTATTTAACCATTACCAGTAACATAAAAATTGATCGAAACAATATGGTGAATCTGCGTAGCAACACCTTTCAAGAGATAGGTTAGGTCACGTTAGGTCCAAAGTGAGTCTATTCGACCCTCCACCGCTTAGGTTTATTGCGGCTCACACCTATTCACACTCGACCAATCTTCTCAACGAAGCTGATTAGTTTGTATGGTGAATGGTCTTTTAGGTCACATGGTAAGAGTACGGCTGTGCCAAACTCTAAAAACCTGCTTCGGTCCACCGCGGGGTAGGCACAAAGTATGTGCTCTGCAGTTTCATCATTTCCCAAACAGAGGCGACACACACTGTCTTCCGACAGTCTGAGTGTCAGCATATGATGATTCAAATGACAGTGATCTGTAAGTAGGCCTGTTAGACATCGTAGTTCATCCCTACTGTAGTCTAACAACTGTTTGATATCAAGCTTCGAAGTCCAAAGATCTTCTAGCCATTCAGGTGTTCAATGTTTGTTTGACAAAGCTTGATGCGAAGCCAATGACAGTTTCTGGTTCGATGAAGCTGCTTGCTGCACCCTCTTGTGCCAGGGAGTCAGTAGGTTCATTGTGTTCCAGGGCAGTATGGCCGGGAATCCAGACCAGAGACAGTTTGTTAAGAGAATCTTGTGAATTCTTGTGCTGCGAGCTGAATAAGAGATACTCTCACAGAACTTCCTCCAAGACTCCCGTTTTGCCTTTCTAATTTCCGTGTTTGTATGTCGTTACCTGTTTGTATGTCGCAGTTACCTGACTCTTTAGCTCTATTGAATAATCGTCGAATTTCTTTTCTTTGCTTTTCCACCAAGAAGAGTTATGGTTATTTATTTTAACCCATTAACGCTTAGCGTTACCAT
>WOGP01008088.1:0-11400 GCA_015342065.1 Leptinotarsa undecemlineata
CGGGGGTGGTTCAAAATTTTCCAAAAGAAAAAAAATCGAATAACAGGCAATGACTTGGTATCTGAACATAACTTTTTTAATTCTAAACAACTTTTCTCTTCAACATATTTCTATATTTTTTGAAATGAGGGTACTTTACTCTTGAACAAACTTTATATTTTTTGGCCTATCCTGTAAGGTGTTTGTCATAAAGCCATTTCAGGTTACAACTTGGTATAGTTTTGGAACATGCACCAACTTTTGTCAAGAATAAAATTTTATGAGAAATCGATAATAATAAAGTTTCACATTTGTTGCACACTTAGTGGACAACACTGTATATGTATATATGTGTATATATATATATATATATTATTTAAATGCTTTAATCATCTGACAAATCTGTCCTGTTTGTATTTATATACCAATTGATATAGAATAAATTAGGGAAAACTGTTTTTATATCTATTTCACTGTATTGCTGTGAAAATATTTTATAGTAGCATGACTGTATAGATACATTTATAAGTTCATCCACTTTCAACATCCGACAATCCATATTGGTTTGCATAATTTTAGTTTCATTTAATTATAATGACCTGCTCATTTGTGAGTGCTCACAAATGATTATTCAGAAATTTATTTGTTCATAAAGGAATTATAAATTTATTTTTCATTGAATCAATAGACAACCATTTATATGTTGTTAACCTATATTGAATTGACTGTTTATTTCAGGAATAGGGAGATTCAAAGGAGGTGCTGACTCATTTGGAACAGTTAGTTCTAGTTCAGACACCTTGGACACTCCCCCAATGGAAGAGTCGACGCGGAATTCTTCGGAGGGGGTGTACCGTTGGACCCTGAGCAATTGGGGCCAAAGGAAACGTAACAATTCGGGTAGCGTTCGAGTGGATCTAGCCAGTCCCGAAGACGTCACTTTGGACAGTGATAGCACTAGAGTGGTTTTTTGTACGTACGGAACGACAGTATGATAAGTGATTGTGATTTTTTTGGTTCGTATTATTAAGTCCGAGTTGCTCTCCAAATAGCTTTACCGATGTAGATCTGATAAGTGATCATTTTTATAGCTCGTAACTAGTATTATTTTTTTTGCCAAAGAATAAGTTCAAAACTTTTGTTATTTTTGTATAAGAGCCATACCACAGTTTGTTTTTATAGCGGTATTAGCACGATGTTTTGAAAAAGTAAAACAATTTTGATCTCAACTAAATTCACAAAGTCCAAATTTTGTTTGTTTGAAATCTATAGTATTTAATTTTGATTTATGAATACTCAATTCATAGTTGAAGTAACAGTAAAAAAATATAACGATAATGGTAATTTCTCTAAATGGGTGCATTTATGGGTTTTTCATTGTAATGAATTTGATTTCACATAAACTCTTATTGAAAATTCTATATAACTTATTAATCAAGTATAATCCATGCATTTTTGATTTTGACCTGAATTTAAAAAAATTTTCAATTGAGTCATTGAATTATTGCTCCTTTTCTATTAACATCTACGAAAAAATCACAGATCTGTTGAAACTTTTTCATTTGACTGATTATTATTGAGTTAAATTGGTATGAATCAAATTTTTTTTCAATTCAATTTTGTTTACTTTATATTCACATTGTTTTCTATAATTCGTTTTTTATCGCATTCATCTGAATGATTGTTAAGCTTTTTGTATGCGGAGGTTCGTCAACCGATTACGTTTATTTCATGATTGAAATTCACTTGCAAACTCACAAATTAATTTACCACAAATATCAGAACCCCTCAAACAAAATGAAACTATTTCATATATATAATGCTTAATATCTTATATCTGTCTGTTGAGGCATATATTTGTAAAAACAAAATATATTTCACATTGAACTTCTGACTAATAATCAGTCAAATTGTCTACAGGAAAATTTGTATTTGTGGGTTATTTTGAATGATCATATAGTTAGCGCTAAACAATTGCACTTAGTTTTTTCTACGTTGAAAAATAGTGTATAACATGCACTTTGAATAACTAATATATTATTGATATTATAATAACTGTTTCGAAGATCAGAAAAGCTAGCAATAACCTATTGAAATATACTTAGGGCATATTTGTTACTTTATTTCATAAGTCAATCACTTTGAAAACATTTCTTTTTCAAATTATGCATTTATTTTCATTCTTGGTTATTCTATACCATTTTTTTGATATCTGAATTTGCGAATTCTGTACCCAAAGATTGTATTTTTGAGTAGTTTGGTAGGTTTTCTACGTTGTTTCACTATTAGGTGGGCTGGAAAGTTCGTAGGCTAACACACAGGTGGCGCTACCGGTTTTAAATCCATATGATTTTTAGTTAACCCTAACCTTCAAAGGACATGTGTACAAATTTCACAACTGTCTGATTGCGTGAAGCAACTTTTGTTAATTTGAAAAAAATGTTGATAAACATTGTTCGGACTTCGCACCAGGAAAATCAACCGTCGAGAAGTGGTTTGCTAAGTTTAAACGAGGCGAAATGAACATCGATGACGATGCACGCAGTGGACGCCCCAAAGAGGCTGTTACTGACGAAAACATAAAAAGAATGTCCAGAAAGTAATTTTGGATAACCGCAAAGTGGAGTTGATGGAGATAGCTCAGACTCTAAAGATATCGAAGGCACGTGTTGGACATATCGTGTATGGATATGTGAAAGCTTTGTTCAAAGTGGGGGCCGCGCGAGCTCACAATCGACCAGAAACAACAACTGATGATCCTCAGCTGTGTTTAAAGCTGTTCCATCATAAAAAACCCGAATTTATGCGTCAATATGTGACAATGGAAGAAACATGGCCCCACCATTTCACACCAAAATCAAAACGATCTTCATCTTAGTGGACGTGGTGAACCGATTCCAAAGGGTGCAAAGGCACAACATTCGGCTGGCAAGGTTGTGGTATCAGTATTTTTGGGATGCGCATGGTATAATTTCATGATTACTTGAAAAATGAAAAACCATCAACAGCGACTATCAAAAATCGTTTTTGGAGCGTTTCAAGGACGAAATCGCGGAAAACAGTCCAATTCGAAGAAAAGGAAAGTGCTGTTTCATCATGACAATTCACCGTGCCACAAATCAATGAAAACAATAACTAAATTGCATGAATTGGGCTTTGCATTGCTTCCGCATCCACTGTATTCACCCGATCTGGCCCCCAGCGATATTTTCCTGTTCTCAGACCTCAATATAATGCTCGCTTGAAAGAAATTTTGCGCCGATGAAGTAATAATAATAATATTCCTTTATTTTATCATTTGGGTTCACAAAGGTTATATATAAATGATTTAAAACGTCAATATTTACTTTGAACAAGGACATAAGCTCCTCAATTATATGATCTCGTCCCACATCATATAAAAAATATCAGGAGTGACAATTCATTTAAAAATAAATTCAAAACCTGGGGATGGGCTTGCCAAGGCTTCAGATACACCAGTACGTTGATATGAAAAATGTTTACTATCACAGTGACATGCACAGAAACTGATTCACAACTTCATACAGAAAGTTTGAAGATGTCATTAAAATAATATGTCTAATATTCTAAAAAGTCTTATCTTTTATTTATTTAGTTATACTATTTTATGTCTTGATTTTTGAAATTGTATTCATTAGTATTCCAATTTCTGCAGCACCCGCACACAGGTATATCCTTCCTGTGTGATTTTTATATTTAATCGGAATTTGCCTGGTACAACTTGTGATCTTGAAATATGTACATTTGCCAGTAAATATTGTTATTATGTATATATAAAAAACATCAATAATACAGTCATAAAAAGAAATAGTCTATGGAATAACAACACTTACGAAGTAGAATCTTTTTCAGCCTTGATTTAAAAACATGAACATTAGGGGATGATTTTATATGATCATCAAAAATATTATAGAGCTCACAACCAATACAATAAAGTTTTTTTCTACAGAGGTTTGCAATAAAATTAGACTGCAAGAAATTTTTATGACGGGTGTTATAGGCAGTGATTGCTATCTATTGCAGACTTATTTTTTATTCTTCCGGTATATATAAACTGTAAACTGTTAATACATCAAGAGTCATAATACATCATAAAGTATTGACGACAACTGTTTCTCATATAAATACTTTCCATAATTCGAATTGCATACTTTCGAAGAATGAAGATCCGATTCATACCGGCACTGTTTCCCCAATTCAGTATAACGTAGTACATATGGTTGTGGAAGTGTTCAAAGTACAGTGTAAGTAAGACATTTTTGCTGCAGTGGTCTTTCATATACTTTAAGCTGTAGCAATTACTTCTCAGCTTATCAGATAATAGTCAATCGTTAAAATTAAGGCCTATTTTGAGGCTAAAGACAAATCGTACTATAGAAATAGTATTGAAAAAATGTATGACCGCTATAATATATAGGAATCACACGTTAAAAGGTAAGACCTCGTTAGTCCTTAGCTCGCACAAGTTTCTCAACTTCTGAAAGTTGTCGTTCTTATGGGGGACAGCTGATTAATGGAAAAACTGATTTTATACATAATTGTATTGAAAAAAAAATCTGTTAGCCTGCAAACTTTTCAGCTCCGCTATTTCATATATTATTCCAAACATTAAGGATTATGATGCATAAAACTATTAATTTTCATTAAAAAAAAAACCTGATTTTGTTTATTACTGCGCCATTATTATGTTACCAATGGGAAACTTCTTAAGTAAGGAAGAAAACATTGTCAAATACTAGTCAAATCTGTAAGGAAACATGTACACTATCCACAACAAGAAGAAAGACCTTATCTAAAATAACTTGACTAAAAAGGTTTCGTCCTGACAGTGTCAGTAGAGATCCATACACTTATTGAACATTTTTCGGTTAGATATGTTGATTTTTCTTTGTCCGGCCATTCAAAGTGATTGGCTTGTCTGGATATATGCAGAAAGTTTCCATATGAGAAGACAGTTTTAATATTTTGTATCAAAAACTTTCAAGACTATTCCAGTAAATAATTTCAATGGCATAAGACTAATCCAAGTCAGTGGGTGCCCAGTTTGTTTGCTACCGTTACAGAATGTCCTGCGAATAAAGACATCTAAAAAGAGCAATAAAACATTGATTACAATCTGGAAGAATGGTTTCAGAGAAGATCAATAAAAATATAACCTAACCCAAACTAGTATAAAGTGAAAATAATTTACTTTGACATTTAAATTTTATACATAACAAATGAAAACGAACACTTTCACTAATGGTAATATTATAAACAATTCAAACTCTCAGGCTGTTCTGAAAAGTGATTGGTACAAAATTTTGAAACAATGGTGCTTTATGGAATATCTTTGAATAATTATATAGTTTTTTTTTTCAACAATTGACGAAATTTCTCTTCCACAACTTTTTTGTGCCTTGTGTGATATAATTTTTTGAATATACTCATTTTCGTACTCGATAATTGCTATTTTTACAATTATATATTCTTTACTTATATATTTAAAGGGGGCCCAGGATATTAAAAAAAACTGTAAGGATTCTAGGATATTCTGGGTCTCTTTGAATGGTTTTTATATCGGTGAATCACATTGAGGATAATTTGAATTTTTCTCAAATTAGTCAAAAATCAGAAAAAATTTTTTGAGGTTGAAAAAATATACTTTCTTACTAGAATATTTTTGTTATGTACTTCATTATTTGAAAAATGTGTGCCATAGCCTTTCATTCCGTGACTATATATTCATTTTTACAATTTTCTACCCCTCAAGTTGATTCATGTTGTATATTATTGTGTATGTATTTGCTTATGTGTTTGTTTATATATTTGATTATATTTATAATGCTGTGAATTTTCTGCTATATTTACCTCAAAAGAATAGAAAATAAAAAAAGCATTTCAAGACTGAATTCACTTTTATTCAAAATTCACCATTTGATTTTTCTGTTTATATAATTACTAACTGTTGCATTTTGAAATACAACACCCAGTTGTCCCATTGATTATTCCAGTTGGAAAATGTCTTCATAATTTTTCATACTCTTTTTTGGGTATATAACCTTCCACAATCAGAAAAATGAACAAAGCTAAATCAATAGAGAATTGCCTGAAATGTAATGAAGGGCAAACTGAAAAGTGAATCCCTCGAAAAGTTACTGCCTAATATAAACCACTCTGAAGTGTCCAGATAGTCAGTAACTTGTCCTATTGATATATTTTGCTTACAAATTTGAAAATCAATTGAAAAAATTGAATATACTTGGTTTTCTTTGGTGGTTGATGTTTCAGAAAACAACATTTTTCAGTTTTTAAAATCTTTAAGAACTTATGATGCACTCTTTGGAACCTTTGGTGTAGTAATCAATATTACTGGAGTTTTTTCCCAACACCAAATCGCTATTTTTAACACCTCGAGATTAAACTCTTTTAATTCTTCCTCTTGAAGATGATCTCTTGGTGATCGTAACACCTGTCGAGGTGTTACAAATAACGATTTGGTGTTGGGAATAAACTCCAGTATTATTTAAAACCTTTAAGAAGTTGAAATGGAGGAAATATTTACGTTCGCAGTTTGCACTGTATATTTTGAGCATAAAATGGAGAATCAATTAAGATATAGGTATATTTTTTCTATTTGTTCGCTGCATTCGAATAAAATATTAACAAAATCATGAATCATCACACTGACTAAAACAAAACTGTAACTAGAATCCACAGGTAGCATCCACAGTAGATAATTAATAATGAATATAACAGTTTCTCAGTAAAATTATCACTGAAACTTAAACTTGCCTACACAACTCTATACCTACCTACATCACTTTTGTTAAAGAAATGATAAAGAGATCTAACAAATATCAGTATTTAATTCATAGAAGTACTGAGTACATTTCAAGTAACGTAGCTTAGGTCTAGCAATGTCATAATATCAAGTTGACACTTCGATTTTCAGATAACCGATTTCGATACTTGCTCCATCTACCATCATGTATACAAAGTTCTTCAAGAGTTTTTGACAAAACAAAAGCGAACCGGTTAATACGTCAGGAGTTCTATGCATCTTTTTTCTAACACGTGTCGATAGATGGTGCAAGAATCGAAATCTGCCCCGCGTTTTTTATATTTTGTATCTTCAATTAAAGGTCCATTATATAAAAATCTTTCACCAAAAATCAAGCTATTCAAAAATGGAAATAACATTGAAAATTGAAGTGACAACTGACGTTGTCAAGCTTCGTCACTTGAGTTATACTCAGCACCTATGTGAATGAAATACTGAAACTTATTGGATCCATTTCTTTATCAAGAATGCCGGTCGACAGTTTTTGACATAATATTTTGTCACATGAAATGCTAAAATTTATTGGACCCCTTTAATATTTTTATCAAGAATGCCACAGGTCGATAGTTTTTGACAAAATATTTTGTCCCATGAAATGCTAAAATGTATTGGATCTCTGTATAATTTTTCGACGCAATTAAATTCAAAACAGAATTATCCAAAAACATATAGGTACACTATTATTTTTCAAAAACCTACAACTTGTGCGATTATGCATTCATATTTTTTGCTAGAAATTAAAACTTTACCGGTGTATTAGTCATATTCGCCAATATGTCATATATCTCTTTTTAATCTGGGTGTCAATGGTTTCTTTCTATGCCCAGTCACCGTATCTCTTTTACCTAATCTAAGGTATCCACAGACCGGGTATATGGTCTGTAGCCGTATCCGTATACTGTATATACCACTGAGTATATACCTTATAGAAGTAAACACTTCTACTACCGTATAGAAGTGTTTACGGTGTCTATACGGTAATACGGTTTCCCAGTCCAACTTGTCATGGCTATGAAACACATTTGAAACTGTTTTTTTCACAAATAGGTATAATACCTGAGGTTTTTCCCGATAAATATTCTGATATTTGTGAGTACAATACGTAAAATACTTTTTCCAGTAGTTAGTACCATTTCCAATATACTTTTGTAAAAACAAAAGTCATAACCTAAAACATCATATTCTCTTGAGTGGAGTGATTGAAGGATGTTCAGTTTCCTTTTATTTAAACTACACCATTAGAAGTGAAAATATGCAATCAACTGGATATTTTACTCCAACACAAAACTAATTGCAACTCTGACAGACATGAATGAATCCATTAATTTTTGTTGTTGTTTCATAAATTGTATTACTTCCTCTTTTTTATATATTATTAATTATATTATAATTAAGTATAATAATATACTTTATCAATATAGATCAATTAAGTTGGATCATTTCGAAATTTTTGTGCATGGTGGATTCATGAATCAGTCTCAACTAAAGGGAATGCATATTTTCCATTTGTTACTACTGAAAAGATTTCAGATCAGGAGATTCTTCAAAATCGTGATCAGTGAAAATAGCATTCTAGGGTCATATTTTGTGAAAGAAATCAGAGTTTTTTTTATCGATAACATTGACATATTACATTCCAAAACTCCTTTGAAATCTGTCCAGGAAGTTTAGAAATAAAGCATACCGGAGCGAAGAAGAAAACTGCAAGTTATTTTGAAATTTTTCAATTCTAAAGACGAAAGTAGAAACGTTAAAATACGGTATCAATATAAAGTATTTCATAATGCATTAGTGAATTTAACTATGTTTCAGTTATTCATTCATATACCTTTATATTACTTTGGCCTTTGGAAATCCCTTTTTGTTCATAGTACATTTCAAAAAATTTCTTGATGTCTTGACAAAAAAAAAGAAATATAATAAAATCAATAAATTTATTAAAAAAATTTTTTTACAACAATAAATTACAAACACTATAATACTGAATTTACAAACTCTTAACAATTTATGTCATAATTAGTGTGTCATAAATGAAAAAAAGTTAATGTTGTTAGTTATTAACTAAGCCTTTAGCAGCTTTCAATGTGTTAGACATAAGCATTGCTACTGTCATTGGTCCAACTCCCCCAGGTACAGGCGTGATATATCCAGCAACATCAAAACAACCTGGAAAAAATGAAAATTGTATGAAAACACTACAACATCCAAATACCCATGTTGAACTAACATACTATTAAAATTCAACAGAAAAAATAAAAATGGGGGACATTATCGTTTTAAAAATTACTGAGGAACGCAAATCCCTTTGATACTTTCAACTAACTTGCTATTGTAAACTATAAACTAACCTTCAAAGTCAACGTCGCCTACTATTTTTGTCTTGCCATCGATAGTAGGAATCCTGGTAATTCCTACATCTATGATACAGGCTCCAGGTTTGACCATATCTGGTTTTATCAGATTAACAACCCCTGAAAAAATTTCAATTGAAGAAAAAATATTTAATTTTATTGTTATAGTCAACTATTATTTCATTATCTGCACCAATAACTCAACATACCTGTTGCACTGATGATAATATCAGCTCTCTTTGCAAAATATGTCAACTCTTCTGGAGGAGTGTATCTGTGACAAACAGTAACAGTTGCATCAAAACCAGGATATTCGTTTCTTCCATCAGATTGGAGTAGCAACTGTATAGCTTGGCCTACATTTTTAGATCTTCCGCAAACAACAACATTTTTTGCAAATGTTTTTACATGTGACCTGAAAAAAAGTTGATTTATTTCAAGTGAACCCTAAAAAGTTAGGTAGCTATATAGATTGGTTATTTTACATCAGGTCATTGTCGAAAGAATTAGTGTATCATAGTAAAATTATTTTCTTAATGTAAGTTTAGATGATTACAGATCACTAAAATTAGTATTCAATTCTAAAAGATATGGGTATACTAGATGTGCTGAAAAGTTCGTAGACTAACAAACAGATGGGGCTACAAGTGTTGAATCTGTATGATTTTTAGTTAACCCTAACCTTCAAAAGACGTGTACAAGCTCAATAGCAGTCATACCATTAGTTTGTGGGATAGAATATTTTTAGTGAAGAAGCAACTTTTGTTAGTTTGAAGAAAATGGATAAAAAGGAATTTTGTACGTTTCTTTTGGCGACTTTTTCTGTTCTCAGGCCTTAAAAAAATGCTCGCAGAAAGAAATTTAGCGCTGATAACGAGATAATCGTCAAAACCGAGGCCTGAGACAAATCATACTATAAAAATGGTATCGAAAAATTGCATGATCGTTATAGAATAGAATATAGCTTTATTTTCAAGAATGACAATCATAGTCAGTGTATATCTAAGAGCATCTCACAGTAATAAAAATTAAAGAAAATAGTGTCAAGTGCAGGAAATCATTGCATCGCCCTCAAAGGCTACTATATTGATTAATAATCAAATTTTATAAAAAAAAATATATATTTTTTTTATGTTAGCCTATGAACTTTTGGACCCAACTATTCAGGACTTTTTAGATGTCTTCCTGTATGTACTCAAAACGTATTCATTTAAAAAACTGGTAGTTTTTTTTATATCCAAATGAAAATTGTCTTTTCGTATGTACCATTGTCCAATAACACGATTGAAGCAAGAATTTAATGAATGAATAATAAATAAATCCGAATTAATTCAATTTTTTCACCTTTTAATGAGTTCAACGACTCCCAATGCAGTGCACGGCACGAATGTATCAGTGCTCGCAGCCAATTTACCCATGTTCAGGGAATGGAACCCATCGACATCTTTCCTAGGGTCCACAGCGTTGCAAACCTCCCTCTCGCGTATATGATTCGGAACAGGTAATTGAACTAAAATTCCATCGACTGATGGATCTTCATTGAGTTCCTTGATTTTATTCAACAATTCTTCTTCAGTGAGAGTATTGGCAAGTTTCAATGTAGTACTATTTATTCCTGGAATTGGAAATTCAAGTCAGACTCGTTCATTAACTTGTGGCGGAAGAAATTTGTACTTTATATAAAATTGAACAAAACTACCAGAACAATCAACTGCATTTATTCCTGAAGGATGATTCCTAATATTCCAGACAAAAAATTTATTCTGTGGGCATATAGTATAAATGACTGAATTTTTTTGAAGTATTTCATTTTGCATTTGATGGAAAGTTCAAAGGAAATATAGTACGTTTTTCAATATAGATTTACTTGACATGTGTCAATTCTATTTCATTGCATCTGGCTGCAAACTTGCATCTGGCTGCTTTGTAGTGGTCAGTTTCAAAGGAACTGGGTAGAAGCTTCGCAAGATCTGCGTACTTTGCCTTCGTGGATGCACATTTAAGATATGGTATTGCCTTCTGGGGAGTATAAAACAAAAGCATGCTGCAGACTGTTTTCGTTTTACTTTACAGAAGCGAGCTGTCCGGTATGTGTGCGGGGCAAAAAACCATTATTCATTGAACAACGAATTCTGACAATAATATCTCTATTCATTCTTGAAACAGTAAGCCTGATTCATAAAAATATATCTGCTCATGATGATATAAACGAGCCACACTATTATA
>WOGP01008089.1:0-11400 GCA_015342065.1 Leptinotarsa undecemlineata
GTGAAGAGATGGGAACTTGTATCGATTATGTATTAGCGTGATGAACGCGATTATTAGGTACGTGTTGCGTCATTTGTTTACTAAGTGATTGATCCGTCGGCTACCATCTCTACACCAATACTGGTATTAATTTTTTATGAATTTTTGTAGTTTGTAGAGTTTGTCATTGCTACAAATTTTCAATATGAGATGTTGCTTTTACCTCTTGTCGTTAGATGGCTCTTCTGATTGACATCCTGTTTCTGTCCCTCCTTAGAGTAATATATTTTTTATTAATAGCATTGATGTGAGTCACATCTTTGATTTCAACTCAACTGGAAATTATGAACAGATAAAATTTTCTAGTGACAATATTATTTTTTAAGACGGCTTTAATTGTTATCGCCCCGTAGTTTGTATTGAGTTTAATGTTTTTATTTGTACAAAAGCCTCATATTTATTCAATTTCACATGTTTTACATATTTTTCACGAAAAATCTCTCATTTTACTTGACAACATATTCAGAGATACACAGTTTGGGTAAGAACAAACAGAGATCATCGACAATAGTATTTCCTGGAAATGTACAACAAATTATAGTTTAATAATTATCCATTTTTATTGTAGCCTTGAAGATGTCGACAGACGTCCCTGAAGCGTGTTTTTATTTCCAACTGCCATTGAATTACCTTGCATTTACTTTACATTTAGGTGTTTCGGTTCCCTTATTTAAATTTTTACCCTCTGCTTGTAATTAAAACTTATGAACAGTGTGGATGTTGAAATAACACCCCCTATTTTTTAACGGCTGAAAAGTGGAATAAAAAATACGCAGATATATCTAGGAAAAACCACCAACTCAAGGAGAACACATACCAAAAACTAAACAATAAACTGAACACATTAATACAGAAACACGATAAGGACAAAACAACGATGAGAAAACACCACACATTCCATCCGAGACTCATCAACCTAACAAACGTACACTTCAACGATATAGAAATACAAACACTTGAACTAGGTCCAAAATTCAGTCCATACCAGAAAATCACGCCACAAACCATTGAGAATCTAATTGTTGACACTAAGTAGAAGCATCAAAAGTAGACGAAATCAGATCAGAGGCAATCAACACGCTGAAACAAATAATCATAAAACCAGAAAAGACTCGGGAGAAACCAGCGATCATGAAAGCCATCAAATCAATAAAAAAGAAATTGATCTCCAACAACCTCACATCAGTTAAAGCCGACAAAAGTGACGCCACAGTTATTATTGAAGTGAACGATTACATAACGGAAAACGATTGTAGTACGATGAATCACGATCCAACAACAAAATATGAAAGACAAATTAATATCCTAATGAAATCCAACAAACAGATCTTTAACAACATTGAACAGATACACAGTCGACAACCCAAAAGCACCCAAACTCAACGCACAGATAAAGATACATAAGAAAAATAAACCTATAAGACCGGTTATCAATCATAGCCGATGAACCGAAAAACAAAATCAACTGAAACAACAACCACAGCGTCAAAAACTCAATGAAACTCACGGACAGAACGTCAATAACAAAGGTCAGCCTGAACACTAAACTATTCTTATTCGACATAAAAAATGTACCTACTCCAACATACCAGTCAACGAAAGTATAAACATCATATCTGATAAACCAAAACACCAAAACATAGACAGAATCTACATTAACCAGATGGAACACAGTCTAAATACAATACTCAATCAAAGTTATTTCGAATCTGAAGAAAAAATTCATAAACAAACAGATGGACTAGCGATGGTATTCTCACTATCTAGCATTATATCCGAAATATACCTACAAACCATAGATGAGAAAATCTTAACAATAATAAAAACACGTGATGAAAAAGGAGAATGGTTCAGATACGTTGATAGATCAAATAACAAAAGAAATCAACGAGATGAATCAAAAACAATTTTTCTGCATACCACTTAGCAATGAAGCCCGAAACAAAAAACGGAAAATCATATACGAAATAGCGAACAAGAACGGATACACCCAGAAAACAATAGATAAATTAGAAAACAGAATCAGACAAAAAATACAGAACAAGAATCAAGCCATCCCAACAAACAAAACAACACAATGATAGACAGCATTTACACCAAACCAAAAAACTAACAAATCTTCAAGTCGTTGAACATCAACATCACATACAAGCCAAACACGAAAATAATACAAAAAATAAACAGCTATGAAAAAGAAGAAGACAAAAATCAAAACGGGATATACAGCATACAATACTCGAACTGCAACAAATTCTACATCTACCAAACCAAAGAAAAACTGATCCAAAGGTACGATGAGCACAAAAAAGCATACATAAACTAGTATATAAATCAAACCTCGCAAAACACGCCATACAAAACAAACATTTTTTTCCGATTTTTTTGTCGAGGAACAAATACAAATCGAAACACAACAAGACCTAACATTCCATAATTATTTGTACACTCCTAGAAACACTAAACCTAGAGAAGATCAAACACAAACAATAATAACCCAAATACAGTTTAAATAAAAGTTATATAACTTCAAATCTTTTTTGTGACTTACATCAATATCAAAATACTGAAAATAAAGGAAAATTAGTTGCATCATATATATGTGTGTATGTTGTCGTTGAGGTTGGGTTGAACCGCGTTTGGAGTTTTGTATACGACGTTTCGGCTCCCATTTTGGAGCCATTTTCAAGAATTTGATGTCACTTGACGCCGGGGCCTCAATCTGCCTACTTACCAGGTCTTGTCATGTGTTATCTCTAAGGTCTCAATCTGTCTACTCCTCAGAGAGAGCAAAGGTGTCGACGCCCCCCCCCATTCCCCCTCCCAGGTTGAATGCCCTGAATTGAACTCTTCTCCACACGGTTACTGAGTGCATAACATCCCATCTCGTCCATCCACCCCTGCTCCTCCGAAGCAGTCCTCAACTTACTGATGGGCACTTCAGAAAGATTGACATCTGAGCTCTTTCAGACGAAAGTCAGCCTTTAGGTGCATTTGCTTTCTAATCTGTTATTTGTTTTTATCTTGGCTTTCCTAACTGATATTTTGCATTTGTTCCTCAAAAACTAACCGGCGAGCATTTTTGTTTCTCGGTGAATCTGAAAATGAGATGAATTCGGAATCTGGTTAAGAAATGTTTATACTTACCGAAGCCGCCTGACAACGACTCTCGGGACTGCGCTCGAATTCTGTCAAACGTGTCCTTTGCGTGTTTTCTCATGTATTCGGCTACATAGTGTATGTTTAGATCCAGATCACAGAATATGTACCTATTCGGTACATATCTTGGATCGTTTACGGCGGCCCTTACGCACGCGTTCATAAACGTATGTGAGACCTGAATGTTAATCTTTCATCTCGGTTGACTCCCAGGTCACGGTCCACGGTCATAGTCCACGGATCTCTTGTCCGTTGAAGGTGACGTTTCCTTCCGGGTGTACCGTCCTACGGGTGAACAGTATTGCCTGACTCTTGTCAGAGTTAAAACTGATCTTCCATAGGTTGGCCCATTCCTCTAATCTCTCTGCCTGTTGCTGCAAGTATCTGGTGACATACGCTTGGCTTGTTGATCTCGCCAGCAGAGATGTGTCATCCGCGTAGAGCGCCTACTTGGTAAAGTTGTTCTCCGGCTTGGGCACGTCTGTTGTGTATACCGAGAAGAGGTGTTGCGAAAGAATTGCACCTTGTAGGACTCCTGCTTCCAGTAATCACATGGTTAAGAGTTCTTGTCCTACTCTGCAGCGGCATCGCCTGTTAGCTAGAAAAGACTCGATTAATTTTATCATCGGTTTCGTGTAGCCAAAGTTGCTCATTTTGGCCAGAAGTCCGTCATGCCAGACTCTGTCAAACGCCTTGAAGACGTCTAAGACACTCGTTCCGGTTGCTGACTGATTGCTGAGGTTGAATCCTTCCATCGCAAAGTCTACTACTCTCAGGGCTAGCAACTTTTTCGAGTGTTCTGATCTGAAACCAAACTATTCCTGTGGTAGGATTCCTAGTAAGTTGGTTTGGCCTTTTAATCTTTTCAGGATGACACGTTTTGCCATTTTGCTTAAGGAAGGGTTCAAGCTGATTGGCCTGTGGTTATTTAGGAATAGGTAGTTCTTCTTTGGCTTCGGGATACGGATAACCGTCGCTTCTTTAAACGGGTACGGGAAGTGCTGCAGTCTGAGTATATCATTTATGATATTTGTTATAGCCGTTATACCCTTTTGTGATAGGACTTTCACAGCCTGGTGTCGATGGGCATTCAGAAGTTTTTATATCGGTGGAAGCTACTGAAGTGAAAATGTGGGGGGGGCTTCGGGTGATTACCGTCACCGAACGTCTTGGGAGGGGGTGAGCAACGGGAAATTAGGGGTTTTCAGGCAGTTGGAAGTCTCTGACCGTCATCACGTTTGTTCAGGCAAAAAGATCGCTTTTCAATTCCGATGGCCCCGCAAATTATCCGAGCTTGTTGTGTTTTGGCTGTAGCGATGGTCTTAGAGTCCAGGAGAGCCAAAATCCAAGTGAATCAAGTTCGATCAAATGTCAATGTTTTGTTCATTATTTTCTTCGAACACCATGGCGTTACTAGGGTACCAGGAGTTCCTGACATATGGTTGTATGGTCAGTAATATTATCTTCAAGTTATGCGCAGAAGAAAACCTCACGATAATGCACTTGCTCACTCATATCTGCGAAGATTGAGGAGATAAAAACGATATCGCTCAGAGAGCTCAAGGACATACCAAATAGTTCATATCAGAACTGCTTCGAGTATTTTAAAAAACGCTATCAAGTGAATTATATCTGAATGGCACATCTTTGAAGAGGACAAAATGAAAATTGATGAATAAATAAATATATTTTGAGAAATATGCAAATCAACCTCAACCTTCACTTTTTCGATTCGTTTCCCTTCTTTTATTCATTAAAAAATAATATTTTTTCGAAGACAAAATACAAGCACTTCAGGAAAATTATTAAGGGGCTCTCAGAGCGGTGCCTGTGCGAAAGTAGCAATTCTCATTGGATTTGAATCGCTGGAAATTGAATCCATTTGAAAAACACATTCTCAGGAAGTTTATTCCATATAAACGTAGTTCTCCTGATGAAAGAGTTCTTAAACAGTGAAGTTCGAGGTGTACGTCATAATATATTGTAACATGACAAAAAACATAACAACGAACATACTTCAACTTCAAAAAATTGGATGTATGTGGTTTTTCCGATTATTCATAAACCAACAATTATCAAGTTTTGCTACTTTTAAGATCTTTTTATATGTCTATTCACACCTGAAAGATGTATTGAAAAGAAATACGCACAAAATAGAAATCGCACATTGATAGGTGAGACCTCGTTCATGCTCAGTTCACACAAGTTTCGACTTTTAGGCATTTTCGTTCATCAGAGAATGAGACTACTGGTTAACGGAAAACCATACTTTAAACAGATTTTCAAATATAAACTGTTGTGGAGATGTGAGTTTTAAATTTTTGAGTGAATGCGAATGAATTGTATATCATATAATTTATATCACTAATTATGAATGAGTCTTGAGTCTAATTGAAGTTGAACATGTCAAAAATGACAAAATGAAAGAACAAAGCCAATATGTATCAAACTATGCATCAATATATCAACAAAATTTTGATTGAAATTAGATCATTTCATTTTACTTTTTAACAAACTTTGGAAAGATATGAAAATCTTTCAGAAAATTTTTCACTGAATACAATTTTGACTTGTTTTTCCAAAAATGATCTGAGAAAATGAAATAAATTATGTTAAAGAAAGTAACGAAGATATTATCTGTTACTTTTTGAATAGTAATGTTCTCTACATTCAAAGTAATTTTTTATCTACCAAATACGTCGTGTTTTGGTATTTATGCATATACGTTATTTCGTATGGAAACCTTGAAATATGTTTTCAAATTTTTTTCCGTTATCGAACTCCTGACTTTGTACTAATATCGTTCTCAAACTTTCAGTTGACTATCATAGAATATTCGATTCAGTATGTATCCGATATTACTTCAAACCGGTAGGGAAGACCGGGTACAAAAGTAACGGCGGGTCGAAAGTAACAAATGCTCTCTAGATTTATCCAACTAATATGTTACTTTTGTCCCCGTAATAATTTAATTATCTATGCTATTTTCATGTGTGTCTTTACTTCAACAGAATGGCGCGACAACGCATAAGAACTACGACTGTGGAACTACCGACACGGAAGTGTATCGAAAAGCGGCTGAAGAGCATTTCAAAAATTAGAGACCTGGCAAAAAAATATAATGTTTGCCATGTAACATATAATAGATTTATAAGAAAAACTACAAACAGGAAATACTATTGCTGTTGTGGACTGACGTTGTGTCAACCACATAATAATGTAATAACATGTAACCGGCCGTTACAAGTTAACAGACAAATTCCACCAATTGATGTGTTGACTAGTTCTGACGCAACGTCATCCATTTGAATTGATCCAAGTGCTCCAGTTGGTGATCTTCCAACATCAATTGACCAGACTGTTCAGATAGCAATTATTTGTCAAACAATAATGATAGCAATGATTTGTCAAACAATAATGACCAACCACCGTCAGTTGAAAATATACCGGACTCGATCTCTGGCACTGATCCTCTGTTAGTTGAATCAATTTTTGATCAAAAATCCAAATGAGCTAATGAGCTAGCTGCAACATGCAATTTCTACTCAGCTGTTTAATTTATCACCTAAAGATATCAGACCTTTACCACAAGCGAGTCCGAGGATCTCAGAATAAATCTGACGGTGAAAATTGTTTTTGTTTTGTCTGTTCAAAAACTTTTGGCAATAATCGACCAAATGAACAATGGATCCAATGTATCAAATGTAAAATGTGGTCCCATGTGGAATGCCTGGGTGATTTTAAGAATGATGTGTGTCATAATTGCGATTCTGAGTAAGAGAATAATGATTGAATTATAAAAATATGATTATAAAATAATAGTGATAATAATAATGATACATGTATTGCCCATAAAATACAACAAAAGAACAAACAAAAATTTAAGAAGAGAGAAAGAGAAAAATACACTGTGTATTTTCGATGTGCAAATGACTTTTGCTTCAGATAGCGAATTTGCATTCGCATCTGCTCTTCCACCAATGCCGAAAATATATAAAAATTAAATATTATTTTGGGGCTTGACAAGGAGGAAAGAAGAAAGGGAAAGAAGTTAATATACCTATAGATATAGATGAAGAGCTGAAACCTTTTTCAGGATTCTTTCCGCTACACTAGTTATTCTGTAATGTAATTTTTTGTACTATTATCGGTAACTAAGAAAGCACTATTGATATTAATGTAACTACGAAAGACGAGTAATAATGTGCCAAAAAGTTCTGAAATAGGTTCTAAATGGATTGTAGTTTATTGTAGTAACAACAAAATATTATTATATTTTATATTCTTTTGAAGTATAGCCAAAAAACTACGATAACAAGACTTCAAATCAAAAAATGATGATTGTCCTCAAAATACAAACGATGGAGTTGATTGTAGCTGAAATTAGGTGTTTGAATTGTAGTAATAATATAAAAAATAGCCTGCTATTTACTATAATATTTTTAATGGAAATATCCCGCAACAACAACCAAAATATATTACGAGTATTCTGCTCGATCGATCTTACAACATTCTCTAATTTCACTTGTCGCCTCATAGCCTTTTTTTCTCCGTTGTCATTTCGTACTCGTGAATCAGCTACTTTTTCATCCTTTGATATGCATTAGCGTAACAGGCGACTCTCCCAAGGGGTAGAAACACGGAGTCGATCTCCTAACATTTGGCCATCCTGTCGTATGTCTGTCCTCAAGCGAACTCTCAGTAGTTTCATCTATAAGAAGAGAAAAATCCTTAATTTCATAGAGAACCAAGAATTACCTCAGGGTACGTTATTTTTTTGAGCTTTGTACTTATAATTTACTCATCTTGAAATTTCTATTTTTTTATTGTGATTGAGCCTGGTACTAGTGCCCATCCAAATAGTCACACCTACTCATATGTGAATCAGCCTTGTACATATATTGTACCCATTTCAACAGTCACACATTCTCATATGTGATTGAGCCTAGTACATATATTTTACCCATCTCAACAGTCACACATATTCATCTGTGAATGAGCCTTGTACATATATTGTACTTATCTCAACAGTCACACATAGGTACTCATTTGAGATTGAGCCTTGTGCATATATTGTACCCATCTCAACAGTCACGCATACTCATCTGTGAATGAGCCTTGTACATATATTGTATCCATCTCAACAGTCATACATACTCGTGTGTGAATGGGACTTGTACACATATTGTACCCATCTCAATAGTCCCACATACTCGTCTGTGAATGAGCCTTGTACATATATTGTACCCATCTCAACAGCCACACATACTCGTCTGTGAATGAGCCTTGTACATATATTGTATCCATCTCAAAAGTTCACACATTCTCATATGTGAATCAGCCTTGTACATATATTGTACCCATCTCAACAGTCACACATACTCGTCTGTGAATGAGCCTTGTGCATATATTGTACCCATCTCAACAGTCACACATTCTCATATGTGATTGAGCCTTGTACATATATTGTACCCATCTCAACAGTCACACATTCTCATATGTGATTGAGCCTTGTACATATATTGTACTCATCTCATCAATCACACATACTCATATGTGATTGAGCCTTGTACATATATTGTATCCATCTCAACATTCACACATGCAATAGTATTTGCATGGTCCAGGTAATTAGCTAGCTGCCCTAGTGGAAAGTTTCATGTGTTCATTTCCTATACCTTCAATAATCGAATCAATGATATTCGTCTCGTAGATATCTGAATTCATTTTTTCAATTTTGGCAAATTTTTAAAAACAATAATCAGTCAGTTTTTGTCTCTTCTCATGTGAATAATTTGCAGCTTCCATAAACAGTTTTCCGAATTTAACATCACTAGTAAAAGAGATGTTTTCATATTCTCCTACAAAGAAAACTCTTGCATTAAATAGTCGTACCATTTTCGTGCATTACCACGTAATCTGCTAGTTGCTAATTTTACAGTTAGCATATTGTCCCACCGATATATATTTTTCTGTATATCAACTTTTCTTACCCAACTCACAGAGTCAATGACTTGACATGCTGGATCGAATTCAGGAATCAACGATTCATCAATATTCAGACTACTAAAAATGTTTCTACAAACAGTTTTTCTGTTCAAATTTCTTTGAGTTGTTTTTAACTTTCTTCCGACGAAGAATCACTGGATAATGATGTTGAAACACGTCGGTTCTTTTTTTTTATTTTTCTTTCGGCATTGTGAATTTTCGGCCTTTTAACAGCTTTGCTACCTTCTCTCACGTAGATCACTTGTAGTAACAATAAAAATAATAGTCTGCTATTTACTATAAGATTTTTAATGGAAATATCCCGCAACCACAACCAAAATATATTACAAGTATTCTGCTCCATCGACCGTAGAACAGCCTCTAATTCCACTTGTCACCTCGTAGCCTTTTTTTCTCCGTTGTCATTTCGTACTCGAGAATCCTTTGATATGCATTAGCGTAACAGGCGACTCTGCCAAGGGGTAGAAACACGGAGTCGATCTCATAAAAGTTCATAAAACAGATCAAAAATGAATGAAATAAACTAAAGTAAGTAAACCACCAAATTTAACCTGAAATCTGAAGTAAATACTAACGTATTTTAGAATACTTTATTTGTAAAAAAGCATCTACCCTCAACATCTAACCTGACTTCCTTATTCGAAAACGAACTCATGTTAAATGTTCAAAAAATGATTTCCAACACACTAACATGAGTTCGTTTTTGGATTCGGAAGTCAGATTAGATGTTGCGGTAGATGCTTTTTTCCAAATAAAGCATTCTAAAATACGTTAGTTTTTACTACAGATTTCAAGTTACATATGTCGGTTATGTTAGGTTACTCTAGTTGAAAAATACTCGATTTTATTTCATTCATTTTTGATGTATTTAATGGTGACTACAAACAATCAATTTCAGCTACAATAAACTCCATTGCTTGTAGTTTGCGAACATTTTTTATTTTATGATTTGAAGTCTTGTAATCGTAGCTTTTTTGCTATACTTCAAAAAAATATAAAATAAATTTATATTGTGTTGTTACTACAATAAACTACAATCAATTTAGAACCTATTTAAAAATTTTTTATCACATTATTACTTGTATTTTGTAGTTTGAATAACATCAATTGTGCTTTTTCAGTAACCAATAAGACTACAAAAAAAAGAACATTACATTTATTAGTATCATTTGTAGGTAAAGTAGGCTAAAAAAGGGTGATTTTTTCAAAGCGGGTTCCAGCGTGACGGAGCTCTTCTTCTGATATCAAATATTATCCTGATGCAACAGTTTTGAACTTTTTCTTTGCTTTACTGTCGAAAACAGTGTCACGAGACAGTGAATGTTTGGGCATAGTATAAAGATACTATGGTTGGGGCTAGTATTTTCGTGAATACTAATAATAATAATACTAGTTTATTCCAATTGATAAGGTTGTACGCAATGATATAAGTGTGTTGGACGTACAATATGATAAAATTAGGTTTTCCTCAACATTTATACCCAGTATTTTAAGTGATGCTGACATTTCTATTACACTATTGGTACCATCAAAAAGTTTGCAGTTTATATTGTGCCCACCTAAAGAGAATAACATAGCATTAGTTTTTGATGTATTTCTGTTAAAAAAAAATCTGTTTAAAATCTGTTTTTCCGTTAATCAGTTGTCGCACCCCTACGAACGACAACCCTCAGAAGTCGAAACTTGTGCGAGCTGAGGATTAACGAGGTCTTACCTTTTAACGTGTGAATCCTAATTTAAATTTTGATTTTTGACCATACATTAGTATTATCGGCATAACATACCGTATGTATTCTAGAGTTATGAGTTATATAGGTAGGTTTGAAGTGAGTGGGTCTATTCGATCCTCAACCGCAACCCATAAGGGTTTATTGTTGCTATGAGTTATATAGTGTCACACATAAAGTCCGCATCAAATGGGATTTTTTCTTGTTCATTTCTTCAAGCAACCTTTGATATCTCCATCAGGTTGTGCTTTGAAAATGATGCCAAATGACATGCATATGACCAATCAAGTGATTTTTCTTCCCTGTCAAATTTGACATTTTTTACAAAAAAATTTTCAGAAAAGCAATTATTGGTCGAAATTTTTAAAATCGGTAAAGAGAAAAGATTATTGTTTTTTCATTTTTTACCCATATACCAATTATATTATATATTATTATTATAGCTCTCTAGTACAAATTTAGTTTTTTT
>WOGP01008090.1:0-12070 GCA_015342065.1 Leptinotarsa undecemlineata
ACTCTACAAAAATTGCATTTTGAAATAAACAAACGAACCACTAAGGCTAAGAAGCCAGCGCGTGGTTATGGTACGTTATATTTTGTAACACAATTTAGTGTAATTGTTTGAAAATAATTTCTATATTTAAACAAACTATTGTAATAATGATATTCTATACTACATAAACGAAATAATTAAATGATCATAACATGAATAATTTTTTAAAAGTTGCGCACCAATGTGTATGAGAACCATTTTTTGTGACAATGTCATTTTTGTATAGTTTTCCTATCTTTCAATGAATATTACCGCAGGGAATTCGGGTCTATCAGATTATGTATTTTTTCCTCTCTATTTCGTGAAGGTACTGCTTTGTTTTTTTTTTGAATAAAACAATTGATGTTAAGTCTTTGATGTTCTTAGGGATATTGTTAAATATTCTGGTGCTCAGATGAGTATATCCTCTCTGACCAATAGTTTTGGATGAGTACTCAGTGCGCATCATGTTTTCTTTTTTTGCCCTTGTATCATAATTGTGGTCAATATTTCTCAAACGACTTTTATTTTTGTATTGATCTACCGCTACACGTAGAAAGTAGATTTGTCTGAGGTCCAGTATTCTACTTTCCGAATATAGTAGGGTCGATGAATACGTTTGACATTTATTAAAACAAATCTTTAGGAACTTTTTCTGCAAAATATCTAGATGATTCAAATAACTGCTGGCGACACCACCCCAACCTAGGATTCCATACGACAATCTAGACTCTATTAATGCATGGTACAGGATTTTCATTTGGTGGGTATTCAATATATCTTTAAAGTATATAAATTTAGAAATGATACTCCTCAGTGTACCTACAGTTTTTTTTATGTGAACATCCCATCTAATGTGTCTATCAATGTAAACACCTAAATATTTAACAAATTCTGAGGACTTTAATTGAATAATATCATCAGCATTTTTTATTTCAAGATAATTGAAATTTGGGATGTGGGATGAGTAACAAGCGAAAGGTAGGAACGAAGTTTTTTCAAAGTTCAGTGTTAATTTTTTTTTATTGAAACAATCTATAATTTTACTCATATCACTTTCGACTTTCTTTTTCAGAATGTTTAGATTAAAATTAAAAACGTTTTATTATACCAATAAGAAATATGTATGATTGAAAATTCTAAAGTACTGTTGTGAATCTTTCCCTAAAAAATAACGCCTGCCGCTGCTGGTCGTCGTAAATCGATTGTGATTTCGCCGAAATCGCGCTAAACTAGACTTACACTTCGCAATTATTCTAGATGCCGCGTCGCTTCGATAGACTTCCCTATCGGCATCGAGATATTTCGTTTACCATACATAAATACTAACAATACGCATATCAAAGAAGTCTAGTTGGCCGTGTGTGTTCTAATAAGGCGATATACTCTTGAGTATTAGAAGGAAGTTTCTGTTAAACTGTTTGGGTTGTACTGTCAGTGTAGTAATGAAATAAAGTTGAAAACGTAACATTACTTTATTGAAAATATAATGTATATCTCATCAAATTAATTTTGAAGCGCTAATCAATCATTAGCATGTCCAACTCTGGAGAACATTTTCTAATCGCCGGCATTAAGAAGACACTTAGATTCAACAATCCGTGAAACATCATCAATGATTTTTAGGAAAGAAAGTTTTTGGCTTTCTACTACTCCATCATGATACAAAAAAATGTGGTAATCTTCTAAAGAAAGGAAGTAATTAATTTTAAAATAAGTAACTCTACATGGATGTGTAGATCATGCAAAGAAGTAACTTTCAGACACAAACTGGAAGAAAAATCCCTCCTGAAACAGCTACTTTCATGTAAACATTGAATTACATGAAAGAAAAATAATTATTTCGAAACAAATACTTTTATATCAACACTGAATTATACAGAAGTCACTATTCTCTACTCAGTTTGTATTTCAAACATTCGTTATGGAATAAAGTCAGGTAACATTCATACGAATTCTACATTAAATGAATGGTAAAAAATTGCACTTACATGGAACACTGTCATCCTCACTTGTAGACATCTATGTTTCGCCGTAAGACATTTGCCTTAGGGCTTATCAGTACCAATCTGAATATCATTATACCATAAAGCACACAATTCATTCATGAATTACGATTTGTATGTCACGGAATAAGTTTGATCTACTTATGTCATCGATGACATCGTAATGTCATTCATTCACCTATTTGATTAAATCCCAGCCAATAGGAATATTGTTTAAATAGAGAGGGTTATATTTTTAGGAGTGACTAATTTTTTGTATCAAGATGGAGTAGTAGAAAGCCAAAAACTTTCTTTCTCCAAAAACAAGTCACTCCTAAAAATATAACCCTCTCTATTTAATCATTAATGAATATTAGAAAAAATATCATACTGAGTATGATCCTTGTGGTACACCCGACTGCATCAAACACGTTATTATTCAATGTCTTTGTGAGCTGAGAGAGGAAATATCTTTCGTGAGAAATAAATCAAATTTGATCTAGAATGAAACAAGTGTCAACAAAATTCCCTTATTGAAAGGGAGTTTATCTGAATTATACATAATTCGTGTGACTGCGTAAACGAGAAACACAGCGTATAAATTAGTCATGTTCCTAGGTTTTTCAGTAGAACTTCAAAAGCGATATGTTTTAATGATCTTCCGTGACATCGTTATAAACGTAAGATGGACCTACGAAGGTTGAATAGAACAGGTATAAACGAATCGAGTTCCAAGACTTAATGACTTCACTCTCGGCCACTCACATCCGACATCCTGTAATTAAAAATTGGAATTTCACAGTGGCAGTAGTGGCACACGAAATATTTTATTAAGTATGGGAATTGCAACAACCGGCGGTTAGGATCATTATACGAATTAGCAGGTTCGAAAATGAAAACCCGTTAATACTGCGCCAGACAATCTTAGTAACTGGTCATACCTACATAAGGAAAAAAATGTGGTATTCATTGATAAAGATATTAGTGACAAAAACTATTACCGTTTATTCAGAGAGAATTCTAGTTATCAGTGGATTTACAAATATTTTTCTCACTGCAATTTTTGGCAATTCGCTGCATAAAATACAGAGTGTCACATCAAGCTTCCGTTGCATGACTGTTAGAGGTTTGGTTTCAAATTGTTAAAAAAATCATGAAGTATTAAAAAAAAGAGAAGATATAAACGATGGTATGAAATTGAGAGATATAAAAATGCTTGTATTGAAGGGGTTATATTTTTTAGGAGTGATTAATTTTTGGGAAAGAAAGTTTTTGGCTTTCTACTACTCCATCTTGATACAAAAAAAGAGGATAAGGGAATCTTCTTATTCCTTATTCTCTTATTCTTATTATTATAAGATTCCCTTATCCTCTTTTTTTGTATCAAGATGGAGTAGTAGAAAGCCAAAAACTTTCTTTCCCATAAAAATGCTGTTTTGTAATGAAAACAAATTATTGTGACTTGAAACGAAAATAAATTAATAAATGGGTCAAACAATAAGTTTTCCATCAATTATGAACAAACAATAATAATAAAAACTAAGATATGATGAAAAAAGCAAAAACTTTAAAAAAATATTTCTAAACACGTTACCTCACTGAGAGATCCATAGTAGGTATGAGAAGGTTTTCTTGGTCTTGTTTTTCCCCATTAGACTAATTGACAGGCTTCCGGAGTATTTTTGAAGTGCCAGGCAGTCATAAGTTCACGGAAAAACTATGTGGAATTAATAATATCAACATGCGACTATTGTGCTTTTATATTCTGAACAAGAGCCTCATATACAGACGTGGAAAATAAACATCGGAACATACGAATCGCAATTCATTCTGAACGAGGTCCGCGATAGTAGTCCAACAGAATAAAATTGGAGATTTGTTCGCGACAGAATATCAACTATTTCAACTGCAGCAAATCATACTTTCGGTGGCAGTAAGTCCATAACGATTGAAAATAAAATAATTTCTTGTGAACTCTGAAATGTTCACAGTCACAAAGGAATAATAGATACAAATTTCAAAGTGATATTACGGTAAAGGCTATGACATGTCCACTTACGAAGACTCCATCCTCGAATATCAAAGATATACGAGGCTCCCCAAGGCGATCACTTGCAGAGCCAAGCTTCGACATCAATCGCCAAAAGAGATTCGTCCTCGGTCTTTCACTGCAAGGTAGCTAGATGTACCTTGGACAATTCTGGCTGGTCGTTTTTAGGACAGTTCAGTGGTTCAGCCTAGCACCACTGATGAGACTTGGTGACTCGAACTAGCGCTCTGTCTGGTGCTGCATTGCATTTGTCAATTGGTCGATTCCGTCACAAACCAACATTTGTCGAATTATAAGATGAAAACCATCAAAACCGAGAAGTAACAGTATGTGCTGCTGTTGAAGCCATTGAACCTAGTATGATGGACAAGTTGCACATTAAAATAATATGAGTGACCGAACTGATCAAAACATTTTAAGAAGGAATAGTTACCACTGTTGTAAAGTACAGGGAATGTTTCCCAGTGGCCACATTAGATGAATGAGATTTTGTTGCACCATGATGGAAAAATAAAATGAAAATGATTCGTTTTTGAAAAACGTATTATTTACAGATGAATTATCATTTTCTTTAAGTAAGAAACACAATCCATTCAATGTTTGATATTAGTCTCGGGAAAATAAACTACCCAAAAACACTCAACGTTTAGACAGCCTAATGTTGTCAATAAGGTAAATGTTAAATTACAGCTATCACAAAATCAACTTATTCCAACATTTCATTAACTTGAGCGACGCAATTTCTGCTAAAAACGTTTCCTGTTCGATTGATATCTACACGTGGTACGATCAAGTGACCCCCAAGATCACCAGATTTTATCTTCGATAGATTTTTTTCTCTGAAGGGTTTCTGTAAGTATTAAGGGATGAATTATCCAACTTTGTACCAGCATTACGCCAAATGAACTCAGAAATATGAGATTATCTCTGTATTAGCTAGGATTTGGCTATTGGTTGGCGCGACAAGGTGCAATAACAACATCACATCAGGTCTGTAGTTTTTAAAATTACATTTTACTTCAGTTTTCGGAAGTATATATTTTTATTAGTTTTAAAGAACATTTTCAGTTAATTTTTCAATCCAAACATGTATTTTATTTTCAAAGCCGTAATGGCATTTTTTGAATATAAGATAAAAAATAAGTGAAAAAATTTTTTATGTTGTACGGTTTCATTATATTATTTACATAGTATTTACATATTTACTTAAGTGACGCTACGTCCAACGATTTCATTATTTTTTTGTATCTTTTTATCTTTTACAAAGTTGGGTAGTATCCGAATACTTCTGTATTCGGATACAGTATCCGGATATTTTATATGTATTCGAAAGCTGTATTCGGATATTTTTCAAATTTTTAATTCCGTATCCGTATCCGTGGCCAAATTTGTAAGTATCCGAATACCGAATACTTTTTTCGATCTTCGAATACTTTTAAATTATTCGATGAATGAGAAACAGACCAAACAGCCCCATTTTATGCAGGCGTATCTTGTCGCATTTTGTCGGGCATCTTTGAAAACGGTGAAATACAATTTTAGCACTTTGCCACCTCGAAAAATGAGTTTTTCTTCCGTTTACGGGATTGGGACACCCAAACTCGAAGTTCAGCATCCCTGAAAACGGGGTGAGGTAAGGCGGTAAAATTTTTTATCACCTTACTTTGTATTATATATTCCAGCAATAGAAAAGTTTGATTCATCGAACCACAAAAATTAGGGACATTAGGATCTACATATCTTCTGTTCCACCAATTTTATTGGATTTTCTTTCACTTTTTTGTAAGAATTCATGGTTATAACAGTGGAATCTGTATGGTGTACTTCGTATATTGTCTTTGAAATTGCTTTAATTCGTTTTCATACTCATGCGAGTCCATTAAAACTGTTGCATTGCCCTTATCTGCGGGAAGAACTTCAATATTGCTGTCTGATCTGAGAGATTTGGGTGCAATATTTCAAATTATCTGCAAGAATCTGCATATATTTTTAGCAGGTATCAAGTGTATTTCAAATAGCTCTCTTGAAATGGATCGTACCTGGTTGCCATTGCTAAAACGAAAGGGTAGAAAGGGAGATAATAACCTTAACTAAATTCTCAAAATAACATCCAGTATATGTATTCATGTGGACTATCGCATGTGATATCTGGACATTTCTTTCTTCTGACTGATGTCAAAAGAATTGGAGGCGGAAGTTTCAAAGTGAATTTTGGGTGTTGATAACGGAAAAATATTATTTTTCGAAACGTCGACCACTAAAGAAAAGTGATTTCAGAAATTAATTTCTTTCAATCGATTTTTTTCTATCTGTAAGCAAAATTTATGAATTCAAGCTACTAACTAATTCGTTGCTTCAGTTGCTTATATTACGCAGTAACTTTTCGAGGGGAACTTTTCAGTTTGCCTTTTATTTCACTTCAGCAGATTCTCTATTGATTTACCTTTGTTTATTTTTCAGATTGTAGAAGTTCATATACCCAGAAAAACAGTAAGAAGTATTGATATTGAGTCCTCCACAGAAAATGCCATTCAAAGAATGACTTATCTACTTTTGAACCTATAGAGGCCTAATTAATTATTGCTTTGGTTCATAACTCTCATAACCCCTTTTTTGTACAACTGTCATTAAAAGCAACATTTTTATTGATTTTAAGAGTAATAAAAGATGTTGACAAAGTGACATGTAAAAAAATTGTTGACAATAGTGTTAAACAATACAAAACATAAGTTTTCAATTTTCAAGGTAGTTTTATTATGAATAATAGATATAGATACAATTGAATTCTGCTACCAATATATTATATACATTAATTACATTAGTATTGATATTTATGAACAATGATATGAAACGTACAATTAGAACAACTACTGATGTTGAAGAACATTGCAATATATTTGTTCATGGGCATTGACATTTACTTGTTGAAGTGAAGAGGGCTATGCTGTAACGCTGGGGCTAGCTGTTGGTATCATTCTTTCAGCAATAGCCTTTTTATAAGAAATCGATGTCCCCCTTAGCTACTGTTGTAGACTTCCATTCTCCGTGCTTTTTAATATCCGTTATATTTTCTCCTGATTCTGCCAGCTAAGAAGCAGAAGACCTTCTGAAACAGTGACCTGTATATTCTTTTGGTTCCGAGAGGTTCAGAAACTCAGCAATGATAGAGGGCATTTTCCAAAATGTATTTATACTAACTGGGTTGGCACTGCATTTATAATTTGAGTATTTCAAAAAAAAACACGTTGATGATTGATAACAGAAGGGCGTAATGCAATTTAGTTATTGAAATAGTCAATGGTTTTTCCAACAATACAAAAAGGCAACCTATTTTCGTATTTGTATTTGGAAGTAGAACAATCAATGAAATATCCATTAATTATGTCTTCTATTCATAAATGGCACAGGTTTTTCGCCGGCAAGCTTCATATATTCCGAAAATAGTAAGATTTTTTAAATTTTTTTGGGCCTATAACTTTCATTTTCCGCTTTAAGAGTGCTATGACCTTGAAATATTTGCTTGTAATAAAACCATATTTAAAGAACGCACTCGACTTTATCATTGAAAACTTGCTCCACACAGTTGCCAAGTTCCATACATTTTTTATTTATTTTCTAGATAGGCTAACAATACGGTTTCGCTGAAATTTCCTTCGACGTTTTTAAGTCTACACCAGCTAAGAAAATCAGAATATGCGATGTCGTACTGCTGAGCTGATTTTTTTTAGTAATTGAAGCTCTTTTTGCAGCCTCTTCAATATCGCACAATAATGCACGACATTAAACACCAGCAAGAACTTTAAACGTGACTTTAAATAAAACGATTGAGCTGTAAACAATACTGTTTGTTGGTAAACAGGTGATTCGGTGTCACCTGACACGGCCACTCAACTCAACAACAAAATAAAACCTTACATTCAACACTCATATCATAAATAGCTGCTTACTTAAAAAAAAAACTGTCATGTGTTTGAAATTACATTTCCATTGTCAAAAAATTTCATACTTTCCATTGAATGAAACTAAAATAGATGTTTTGTTACTGGTATCGTAATAAGCAAAAAATACAATTAAGCAGTTTGACAATTTGAACTATTTACTATCTTCAATAACAAGAAAGTTACCAATGACGCGCATCTAACTTGGATCAGCTTGTATATATTTTTTGTTTTTACTCTCGAAAGTAAGTTACGGCCACTACGACTCTTTATGGAACACTTCCACTTGAGGCAGTGTAATGGCGCCCTAATCTGTCTATTTCCTCACTTTCTATAATATATGGATGGAATAGTAGAAAGTCAAGAAGGTTTTTTCCCAAAACGTAATCTTCCCTAAAAATATTTCTTTCTTAATACAAAATGATCCTTTACACGGATTGAATTGAATAATTGCATTAAAGTTTTTTTCCATCCGGAGCAGATTTGTTTCTACCGGTGACATAGGCAGTAAAATTTTTGCAAGAATTGAGTGTGTTGTCGGTCAAAGCTATCCAAAAAGATACCGATGAGGACTTGAAGACTTGGGGTTTTCACAAGAAACTTCTAGAAGTCTACTTGGAGATTGAAAGTTTCGTTTGTAAGTGAAATTTGATATCAATACTCTCTCACATATTACGTCGTGTAACGCTTGTTTGAGTGAAATCTGTTTCAATGGGGAAAAACTGATTTGAGTGTAATTCAATGTTCGTAATTAAAAGTAGTTGTTTCGTATGTATTTCAAAAAGTTTGAGTTTTTACTGATGTATTCATTTTTTCGTTTCTTCGGTAATCTACACGTTTTAGGAATATATACTGAGAATAAAAAAGAATGCCTACCAAATGATTATTTTATTTATCAAAAAATATTTCTAATATTGTTTTCAAAAGAAATGAAGAATTATCTGAATAAATTATTATACAAATGGGAATCTAGGTACTTAAAAAATATTCTAAATGACAAATAATAAATTTATAAATTATCCACAAACCTTGATTCAACCACGGTTGCCAAAATACGGTAGTCACTTTCTGGTTTTCCTGTTCCTCAAATTTTTCTCTTACTCTCATCATCAATGAAACTCTGAGTAACTCTTGAATGAACTCCGGATCCATACTAGGTATCCCGACAGAAAAAAAAAACAAACGAAAGAAGAAATCGTAAATCAAGTGACCCGTCGATCACGAACAAAGGAGAACAATCAATTGACGCACTTATCACATTTTCATTATTTATTTACACACACGCGGCCATTGTAGCACTGCATCTAAAGAAATAGTAAGCGCGAAGAGATTTCATTCATAAGATTCTGGCCAGGTAGAGACGGGACAAGGCAGGTATCCGTAATTAGTTTTTTTAACCGAGTCGGACGATACGTCGCTAAGTCAATGTTACGTAAAGGCTTCTTTGGTGTGGTGCAGCGTTTTTGACCAGTTCAGCGTTTTTTTTTGTTTATATCGTACCAGTGGCGGAAGGAAAGGATATAATATTTGTTTATGAAATTTAGAATTAGTATTTCACTTATGGATATTTTATTATTTTTAGATCCGTTTGCCAAGAAACGCTAACGACGTTATAAACGTTGCCCAAGCATCACATCACAAGCGTGTTTAGTAATTTGGTCACAATAGTATTGTTTAACAGGTCAATATCGGCCGCCTGTTGGTCGATGGTTCAAGCCCGAAGCTGAACGATCGATTTTCATTTGCTATCGTCCAACACGTGTTAGGAATCACACGTTGAAAGGTAATACCTCGTTAGTTCTTAGTTCGCACACGTTTCGACTTCTGAGAGTTGTTGTTCGTAGGGGTGCGACAACTGGTTAACGGAAAAACAAAAAAAACAGTTGTATGTTAATTCGGATCAGTTGTCCTCGTCCGATTGCGCTGAAATTTTACATTCAATGTATGGTTAGCCAAGTGACGTCATTCTTCATTCAATATGACGGACTCCCAAAAACTAAATATTTTTCATGCATCCTTCAAAATGAAGATTTTGCTTGAAAGAATGCGAAGAAAATGACAGAATGGTGGAAAACAAGATAATCTCCATACCAATTTTTGTCACAGACTTACCTGTGTGAATAAACACGAGTACAATATGTAATTGATCATACTCTAAGAACGAAAAGATAAAGTAAATTTCTCAACTAGCTTTTGAATTATCATTGAAATTACTGTAGTCTACATTAGATTGCAGTACTCATAATTAGTTTCCAATGATAGTTTTAAGGAACTTTCAAATTTAAAATTAAGATCACTCTGAATTGATTTACATTTGATCGTAGTATTACAATTGGAAAATTGCCTGTTTTGGGATTTTTCAAGTCCTTCAACTTCTAAGCACTATCCTCCTCCATAGAGTGGTTTGCTTTTTTACGGGGAATGCCCAGTTCGGTAAATTATATAAAAAAATGGCAAAATGTATGAAGAAGTAACAAGCAACTAATAAAACGATAAATGTCGTAGTTTCAAGTGGAAGAACAATGAAATCTAATGGGATTGGATTCCAGATGAAAGAACAATACCGAGACTCAATATACTGTTCTCAACCACACCATTTTTCTGAAATCTGAAGTTGTTTGATGGATCCCAGAAGTTTGCGATCATTGTTTATGAATGAGGACATGTGGAAATCGAAATTCAAGTTTGTTTCACAGATAACTTAAGACCTAAATGTTGAAATATGATATCTATAATTTCATGATATGGCATTTAACGTATATATATGATCATACAATTTTAGCAGCACCAGTTGCAATGGTCTCTTTGAAGAATAAGCATAAGAGGTAATATATGATATTGGAAACATATGTCAATATTATGGATACGTTGAAGAGTAGAGAATTCAACAAAGTAAGAGCCTTGGGGAAGGCCAGATATTACTATCACTTTCCTGGTCATCAAATTATACACTCTAATAAGTTGAGTAATTTGACAACAATATTTGAATGGTCTTGATCGGACAAAGTTGACTGGCTAAAGATTAAAAGTTTATAATTGACATTGTTGAACGCTTTGGAGAAGTTCGTGTAGCTAAAGCCTACCTTGAACCAATCTCCACACGTAATCGATACATCATACCGGTAGTATTTTCCTAACTGCAATTAATATTGCTATAAAAAGTTAGAAAATAACTTGGTTATTTTCAGGTTTTATACTTCACTTGGATATGGGTAAATACGTTTTTTTTTTTTAAATCAGATATTTGTGGATACGTGTAGATTCAGACAATAAAGAATCAAGTTAGCACGCAAGGAATTAGTTTGGCACAACATTTCTGAAATTGTTCATTTATATGATGGTGAAATATTTTAAAGACACTTCCCAATGCTCTACTATAAATGCAAAGCTTTTGAGCTTCACTGTTGTTTGATTCAGTCTATATTTTAATACACAATTTAAGAAGCAATAAATCTAAATGAAGAGAGAACCTGCTCAAGTGCAATAATGAAAAAATTGAAAAATTTGCACATCAGAACTGCTTCGAAGATTGAAGAAAAACGCTGCCACTAGTGTATTATATCTGAGGGGGAATACTTTGAAGGAAACAAAATAGAAATTGATGAATAAATAAATATTTTTTGAGAAAAATGAAAATTCACCTCATTTTTTGAACAGACGCCGTGTATAAACTTACAAAGAAAATGTTTTATTAGTTAGTAAATGATCTTATTTATAAATTTTAACTATGAAATAACTAATAAAAATATAACACCTTCAATTCAAATAAGATTCCTCTTGGCTGGGATTAAAACAAATAGATGAATGTATGTCATTACGATGTCATCCATAAGCAGATCAAGCTTATTCCGTGACATAAAAAATCGTAATTCATGAAAGGATTGTGTGTATTTTCTATAATGTTATCCAATTTGGTACTGACGAGCCTTGGGACAAGTGTCTTAAGATGAAACATATATGTATACCAGTGAGGATGGCAGTGTTCCATGTAAGTGCAATTTGTTAGCATTCATTTAAAGTAGAACTCATGTGAATGATATCTGATTTTTATTCCACAACGAATGTTTGAAATACAAACT
>WOGP01008091.1:0-11399 GCA_015342065.1 Leptinotarsa undecemlineata
TTATGTTCCGAGTTTCGAGACATTCTGTGACATATGACATTTTGTGCACCTAACTTATCTTCCTCTATATAAATAAATAACAAAACAACTGTTGTTTATGTGGCATTGAACTATAATTTATATTTTGCCTCAATTGTTGATTTACAAAGATAATTTTCCTTTTTTAAGTAGAATATCTAGGTACGTATAAATTATTTCAACTTCATATAGGCGCTGTTGCCAATATGTGAATTAGAAACGAATCCCTTTAAAAATTAAAACCCAACATTTGAAACATCACTTTGAATACTTTTAGAATTGAATTTGAAAAACTCATGAATAAAACTCAACTTTATTTTGTTCAAACTTGCATTTGTTGTAATAACCCAAATTGAGGAACATTCCCCGTTATATTATTCTTATAATTAAATCCACTGAATTGCATCAAGTACTACATAGCACTGTAATACTTATATCTGAATTGGGCTTGCCCGTGTATATATAAATAAACATCTCACTAGTTCAATGAAGTCATTAGTCGTCAGAGGTCGTACAAAATATGGCAAATATTAAGATGTTCAAATCAGTGGAGAGACCCCCCCAAATACTTGTATCAATGTCACCCTTTCTATATGTATATTTATTCACTTCGGATCTTATAATAGACCACCCAGAGGTCTTTGCCACCACTATCAAAATGTCTGTCTAGTTTCAAAAAGAAAATATCCGGTATTGTGGAAAAACAATTCTTTTCCATCACGATAATGTACCTTTCCACTCGTCATTGTAATTTTTTGGCCCAAAACAACACCGTAATCATGTATCAGCCACCGTGTTCACCAGATTTGCCCCTCTGCGACTTTTTTCTGTTCGCAAGATTGAGGAGGCCCATGAAAGGACGATTGAGGGGATTGAAACCGAATCACTGAGAAGGTCCAAGGATATACCAAAAAGTGCATCTCGGAACTGTTTCGATGATTGGAAAACCTCAGGCACAAGTGTATTATTATATCTGAGGGGAACAAAATAGAAATTGATGAATTAATGAATACTTTTTGAGAAAAGTGAAAACTCACCTTATTTTTTGGACAGGCCTCATATGTCCATTTAATGAGTTGGTAAATTCTTCTTCTATGATTGAATTTTCCATTTTGTCTTTGAATATATTTTCATTGACTTACAGTAAAATTCAACTTTTCATTTATAGGACGGAACAGTTCAACGAGCTCCCTGCAAAGTGTTTGTTGGAAGAGTTTCAGAGGATTTGACTGAGAAGGACTTCAGAGAATACTTTGGTCAATTTGGAGAAGTAACAGATGTTTTTATTCCAAGACCATTCAGGGCGTTCAGTTTTGTCACATTCTTGGATCCCGAAGTAGCCCAGTCACTTTGCGGAGAAGATCACATTATCAAAGGTAAGTTTGTACCTCTCTTAACGCTTTTACTGCTTATAAGTGAAGCTAGCCCACCCCTAGGGGATGAAATAGTTCTTTGGGAATTAATAAACAGTTTGATCACCTGGTTTGCAAGCTATCTTTGAGATAGAAATCAATATGTGAAAGTCGAGAGTTTCATATCTGAAATTTATGTCACCTCAGGAGTGCCACAAGGAAGCCACCTAGGCCCCTTCTTGTTTAATATTATCAATGATATCGAATGAATAATCAAACATTCAAAATTTTTGCTGTTTACAGATGATCTTGATAACTTTAGACGTGTCATCAACGAACAACACTGTAAAAATGTTCAAAGAGACCTCACCTCAATTATATTATTACTCTTTATTAGCAAATAATGCTCTTCATAGTATAGTCAGTCACTTATAAAATACAAAACAAAAAAATATATATAAAAATAGAGACAAGTCACATTTTAAAAACGAGAAACTAGGAAACAAGATGAATTATTGATGACTATTACTTGAAATATATTCACATTTTCTTTTGAATGAATTTAATGAATCAATACTTTATGACTTGGCAAATTATTAAATGTAATCAGACCAGAATTATACGAGTCACAACCTATAATGTTCTCTGTTGATATAAAAATTTCCTATTCTATTTCTAGCAGATAATTTGGCAACATATTGTGTTAAATTTTAAATATAAATGTTAGCATATTCAGTGTTATCCTTTATTTAGCAGACATAAGAGACAGTGTTTTCAACATGTATTCCACAGATGTGCGTTTATTACAACATAATATTGCCCTCACGGGTCTGTTTTGAAGCTTCTGTAGTCTGCTTAGATTTTCATTGCTCACAAAATAGAGTAATGTACTGCAATAGTCAAAGTGGGGTGCTATTATTGATTTATGAATTGTTAATTTTCCATATTCACTTATTTTATTTTTCAATCTATATAAAAGATAGATTTTTGTGGCTATTTTCTTCTGAATATAACTACAGTGCACATTAAGGTTCAATTAATGATCTAATACCACTCCCAAATATTTAAAAGTTGTTACTCTTTCAATGATGACATCAATATGAAGATTCAATGACAGCTGCTTATCTTGCAGTTGTCTTAAACAATATTTGCCACCTATTAACATGCATTTTGTTTTATTAACATTTAACTTGAAGCCACTCGTTTATATTTGATAGTTCCTCATTCAAACATTCTGATATTTCATTAGTTGTCCCAGAACAGTACAACATAGTGTCGTCGGCAAACAGTTTTATCTTACACCTTTTAATATGTATCACAATATCATTTATGTACAGCAAGAATAGCAGTTGACCCAATACTCACCCTTGAGGGACTCCAGAAATTACATTTAAAGTACTGGATGTCACTTGATTATATTTAACTAGCTGCTTCCGATAAGTGAGGTAATTTGTGAACCATTTTAGTACTTATTTATACTTATTTAATTTCATTAATAACTTATTTAATTTCATTAAAAGTAACTCAATGTTAACCGTCTCGAATGCCCTTTTGAAATCCAGAAAGACAACACCTATAATACGTTTTTTAGATAGCTCAACTTTCCACGAAGAGAATTGAAATTGCAGTGCAGTTTCACATGAATAGGATTCCCTAAATCCAGATTGTTCTTTAATCATAATATTATGTTTCACTATTAATTTCATCAATTGCTCTTTGACTGTGATTTCTAATATTTTCTCATAAATTGGCAGGGTATTTATGGGTCTAAAATCAGATCCTAAAACGGTGTCTAGGTATAATACATTAACTAACAACATATTATAATAATAAATGTGTTTATTGTTTACAACTAATAAGGTTCAACAATTAATAAACAGTATGGGCAAAAATATGAATAAGTTGGAAACAAAAGGCGAAGTTCGAATTTAATAACGGTAAATTCTTATTAATTGCTCTTCCACTTAACGAAAAGAGAAATGAAAATTTCTATGTTTTATACCACTTTTAATTGTATAAGTTTATATTGTTTGTATAAATTGTATAATTGTAAAAGTGATATAAAACATAGAATTTTTCATTTCTCTTTTCATTATGATCTCCTACCACGTAGTAACGGCTACATCTATCAATTTCCTTCCACTTAACCTCAAAAAGTCGCTGAGGCGTTATAAGAGCATTATTATAAAATAATCCGTTTTACTGTAATCAAGGCATGGTATGATGAGAATAATAATAAAATAGATAACTGAATTTCAAATGAATATTTCTTAAATCTAATTTGAAATCGCTGAAGCCCACTCTTTTTGATTATTTCAGGAATAGTATTATAGATTGCGCAAAGTTGATAACTGAAACTGCACCTGAAAAGTTCAAGTCGAAAACTAGGAGGTGTTAATAAACCTTTATTTCTAACATTAAGGCTGTGAACATCTGTCCGATGAGTAATTTTTCTATGCAGATTTGTTGGGGTTTTGGTCAGTATGACTGTATAGAAGAGTACTGCAGAATGAAGAACTCTTCTATTACTCATATTCAACCAGCCAATAGTTTTAAGTTTGTGTGAAATTCTTTGACGTCTTCTTATGCCATAGATCAACCTCAAGCAAGAATTTTGAACTTTTTCAAGTTTTAATTTATATTGAGTAGTTGAACATGGACCAAAGAGAACGCATCTGAAGAATTGAAATTTGAAAGGACTGTTGCCTCACTTAATATTGTTCTCAACCTCAATGAAAGGAAATGTCTTTGACCGTATATAATCCTCAATATGAAATATGCACGTTGTAAGAGTATACTGACGTGTTTTTCAAATCTGCTGTTAGAGAAGTGTCATTTATACTAACATCAAAATCTTTAAGTACAGTAACTACTATTGATTTTGCAGCCGAAAACAATGACATTAGATTTACTATTATTAACAATCAGATAGTGTTTTGAGGCTGCCCCTGTGAAAGCTTTGAGATCTTCGTTTATTCGACAACAAGCACTATCAGTCATTTGTGGAGGAAAGCTATATTAAAGTTGTATTTTGGTGCACTGGTGTATTTTGCAGTACTGAAGACTCTTGACTGAATTCGACGTATATATGGCAAATAGCAGTGGACCGAAAATAGACCCTTGAAGGATGAAGATATGATAGATGATAGAATGAAGAAGGAAGATAGGATGAAGAAAATAACTACTAAGTTCATTACTTGAGAATGGTATATCAAACCGAAATCAGTCGTGACAAATAAACGGAACAAATTAATATTTAATATTTCAGTGATATAATTTGTTGATATTGAAAGAAAGCCATTTTTTGTGAGTATTCACACCTTCCACAATCTGAAATATATGAAAATTTTAATGGAGAACTTTATACAGGTGTACAAAGGGCAAACTTTTTAGTTCACTCCGATAAGTTACTGCGTAAAATCAAAGTATTTTTCACAAAGAAAAATGTTCTATTCATCAGAAACTTGCCGTATGTATCAGTATACATCATGACACAGTAAAATAAATATTCATTTTGATATGAAGCCATAAACACACCTGAAGTTAAAACGGACAAAACTTCCAAAACAACCTGTAATTTCTATCGGTGCAATTTTCACAAATGAATCCAATTTGAAATTTCCCCGATGAAAGTCATAGAAAAAGTGTAGTATTCTCTTCGCGAATATGTGTCACACTTCTCGCCCGTTGAATAATACTGATATAACTTTTTAGTTGAAAGAGTCAAGATGATGTGAAGATAAGAAACTTTTCAAAAACTCATTTCAGAATGTGAAATAAATCAGAAACCTCATTATAACAGAACCATACCACCATCATTTTAATATGTCGAAATTATTTTAAAGTCTTAATTGCTGGTTTTCTTTGGCGTTAGAATTGCGCGTTTAATCTCTACTCATGAAGTTTCGTGAAACTTCATTTATTTTTGAGTAGGGTTAATTACAACAGAAATTAAAATTTGCTCTGAGATGTGAACTCTACTTTCCGGACTATCGTTTGGGAGTATTTTAAACTCCAATGACGGTATACTCAACTGAAAGTTGGACGTGCAGTCGGCTGTTTTAACATACTTTATTGACTGCACTTCTCTTTATGACGCCTGAGATCTTCAAAAATCAAAAATAAAATGAGGAAAGTTTTAAACTTCTTCTTTCTGTTCCGTTTCTAGTTGAGAAAAAGTGAAATTCTAGTGGAACCTACAATCAAAATGTGGTTCAATATACTGAAAATCGCACGTTAAAAGTTAGGGATATGCTAATCCCCAGCTCAACTTCTGAGGATTGTCATTCATAAGGGGACAACAGCTTGTCAACGGAAAAATAGGAGGTATTCATTCAAAAGCATCCAATGAGAAGATACAAATCATATGAGTTTGGTCTGTGGGTTTGGAAGATTTTGATGCAATTGTTAACAATAAATGAATGTATTGTGTGTATTGTAATGCTGTGAAAGGAAATCATTACATTAGTTTTCATAATAGGTAGTGAACGTGAAATGTATGAACACAACAAATGCGGCTAAAAATATGTGGGCGTGTTTAGGAGATCATTTTGTGAAAAAAATTAATGAATGTCGGTTTATAAATAGATTGTTTCAGATGTACAGGACGGGGCAAGCCTTTACACCAACGTTCCTGTCAAAGAAGCATTTCAAAGAAGCTATTCCAAGACGAGGACCTGGAAGGTATAACGAACTTACCCATTGAAGTAATCATGAACCCACTAGGATGATGTGTATGGAACTGCTACTACCAACTGAAGACAATTTTTTTACGCAAGATGAGAGATGGCCAATGGGATCGTCATTTTCACCAGTCACAGCTAAAGTATATATGTAGTGGTTTGAAACTCTGGCCATTGAAAAAGTTCACAAGAAGCCCCGAGTCTGGTTGAGATACGTTGACGACACCTTCATAATATGTAACCAAGGAAATGTCGAACTGGACACCTTCCTGGGGCACATCAACAACGTAAGTCCTTCCATCACTTCCACAATGGAGAAGGAAGTCCACAACGAATTGCCATTCTTTGAAGTATTGGTAAAGAGAGCCGGACACTAAGTGGGAAACATCTGTATACCAGGAATCTAAACCAGGAATCCAACCACCATCAATCAACTAAGAGAGAAATTATCAAGACTATATTAGATCGTGCTTTCGGTTTCTGTAATATAAAGGAAGGTCTCGAGAAGGAACTAGGTATCATCAAAAATGACCTTCAACGAAATGGTTTTTCCAAAGTGATGGTGGAACAGACCTTGGCTAGAAGACAGCAAGGAAGAGGAGCCGCCACAATCAGTATTTGTACTTCCCTATGTCAGAGGATTATTGGAAAGGATAAGAAGAATTGGGTCCAAGTATAACATCAGAACCTGTTTCAGGTCTGGGAGCACTATTGGTAGCAGCCTCATGAAAACCAGGCCACCAAACGCTGACTGAGATTTAAAGAATTGCATTTACCGGGTATCCTGTGGGTGCAGCAAATCCAATATCGGTGCAACTACGATGGTAGTGAAAGTCCGTTTCCTTTTGGGAAAGGAAGGTTTTGGATTTCTTCTTCATCTTTATCCAAAAAATAAGATTCTTTTCAAATGACATACCAAATGTTTCATTCGAAATATGATTTCTTCTTTGAATTTTTTTTTTCAGAAATGTGGGGATGTACAGGCAGATAAGTAGTGGTTCAAAGGTAATAATAACCAAATACTCAAGAATATATTATTTTGAAAAATGGAAAATAATATTTGCTATGCTTTTTTACTACGATTTCCTTCTAAATAGTAGTGGCTACATTCATCAATTCAATATATTATTTCCAAAATGGTACTGCTCTTGTAAAAATAAACGGAATTGCTGATGGAAATAAATTCGACACGAATTGACATTTCTTCAGACGATCAACTGTTTCTTGAATACAGAAAAAGTTTCAAGGAGACACAATAATGTTTTCAACAATTTAGGTTTCCAGTTTATCAGTCGAGTTACTTCCCATCAATAAAAATATGAAATCACTCGAAATCTGTTTATATGTTACACCAACAATAAAATTGCTGGTTTTGATTTACCCTGTATCAGTGAAAATTTTGTGGGTTTGATCGTCAATCGATAATGAAAAACCACCTTTATCAAACATCTTCATAACCAAACTGTGTTTTCAAATGATTTTTCATTTAAAGTGGCGTAGGATAAATAAATTGATTTAAAAAAAAGTTGTCAGAATAACATCTGACACCCCGGTATATAATCCATATATTCTGTATCCCAGGGGACTGGGGGACCTGTCCGGGAAGTCAGTATGTGGCCTTACGGACAGGATCGCCGGACTCACCAAAAGCCTTTGCGAACCATTCCACCGTGGACCAGCCTACCCAAGCTAAAGTGTAAGGAATCGTTTCGACAGCTGAATGGCCGTAGGGTGATATGCGGTTCCATACAATCTCCTTGGGGAACCGAGCGAAATCTCACTGTAATCAGCCTTACTCTGGTAATGTGGGGCTCTGGCAGAGGTGACCAACTCTTCCCTTGCTACTCGTGGGAACACACATATTAAACTTCCCTTCCAATTCAAAGAAAATAGTGTCCTGTATGGTTTGTCGCTAGAGATAAATAGACGCAAAATACCATTATTGGCGCTACCCTAAAAGTAATGACCCCTCCGCTCCACTCTGCGCAGAGCAGTGGAGTAGTTTATTTTCCTGGCACATAAATCTCGAAAGGCGATAAATTCAAAAAGTTATCTCCAAGTTGCAGGTGGCGTTGCAAACGCAACTTCCTGCTTGCCGTGTTACCTTACAAAATTTGTGGATCGCTAATTAGCACCCTGTCCGATGCAGAACAATCGTCGTCATTCAAACCCTCCGCCACCCAACAACTTAATTACTTTTTAGAATTTTCCGAGCCGAAAATACGACTTCCGCGAAGAAGTTTTGATAAGTTTGTCCTGTTGTCGCCGTCTGGATTTGACTCCGCTAACAAATCGGGACGAAAGGGCTGATGGGGCTGACGGGGGTCGAAAAGCTGCTTTTCAATTAAGGTTTCTTCAGTCCGGCAGGGATGTAGATGAAAACGGAATTCAACGGTATTATACGGGGGACGACACAGCAAAACATTTGTTTACTAATATGCATAAAATATTTACAACGAGAGGCATAACTGCTATGCAGAAAGCTCTCTTGTAAAAATTCAAGAGCACGCCAAATTAGTCAAAGTTTAGCCTGAAAAACATTGTGAAACCCTCCAATTGATGGGTGTGCATAAACTATTACGTTTCTACACTTTGAATAATGACCAGTATTCTCAGAGCCGTCACGTCAATGAGGAATGCTATTTTGACAGTTATATCAGAATCTTCAGCAACGGTAAGACGGAATTATTGCCAATGGAGTCCAATGGCGGTTATTCAGAGAAGTAGTGTATGCACACCCACCCACCCATCCACATATTTTACATATACATAAGTTACATGTGTACTCCATTGGACATAATTCCGTCTGACCGTTGCTGAAGGATTCTGATATATCTGTTAAAATAACATTCCTCATTGACATAGGGGCTCTGAGGATACGAGCGGTTATTCAAAGAGTAGAAACGTAGTAGTTTATGCACACATATACATATACCTGTTGAAATAACATTACAAAAAAATTAATTTTGTTTGAAAGAAGCGTGTGAAGCTTTTAATTTATGTTTTTATCATGGCTCCAATTTGGCAAACAACTCCTAACCAAGTATTTATAACAAAGAATATTTAGCACCCCACGCTTTTTTACAATAAAATAAATTTTTTGTAAATGGATTAATTCTGATTTCAGACTTATTAAAATTCATCATAAATTAGTTAAGAATGTTTTTTTAGTTTGTGTTGCTATCAAAGCGCGTGGTTCCAGTTTTTAGAACTATAATTTATTTTTGACTTTTTGGTTTGGCTTGCTATTTCAAACCCATTGGTTTTAATATAAAATATACAGTGCATTCTATTTAAAACGAGCTATCCTTTCCGTACAATGATTTTCAGGAAAAATAAAAAAAACATTTCAACAATAGTATATAGCGGGACATATTCACATTTGATGTTACTTTTCCTATAGCACCCCAAGAGCATGTCACCATTTTTTTAAAATGGATCACCTTATATTGTTTCGCATTGTCATATGCTCCACGATGAGTAGATTTCAACAAAGTATAAAACATACGGTCTGAAGCTTATAATTCAGGAGCTAGAAATTGTTTGAAAACGAGTCACCCTGAATAACTTTTGAAACAATGATTTTCAGGAAAAATAAACAAACACGTCAACAATAGTATAAAAGGGGACACATTTAGACATAGTCACATTTCATCTTACAGAGCATGTAACCATTTTTTTTAATAAACCACCCTATATTGTTTCGTATTAATATATGCTCTATGGTGAGCAGATTTCAACAAAGTATAAAACATATGGTCTGAAGCTTATGGTTCGGGAGCTACAGATTATTTGAGTTGAAAACGAGCCACCCTGAATAACTTTTGAAAAAACGATTTGCAGGAGAAATAAAAAAAATAGGTCAACAATTATACGGGAGGCCACATTTTCCAATATTCGTTCTAGAGACAAATATGGAAGCAATAAATCGGATAAACAATTTTTTTCATTAATTCTTGAATCAAAATCTGATGACTGGACAATGAGAAGAAAAAAATTTTCTATAGTAAAGGTTCAAAAATGTTTCCACCAACTTCCACACAATTGTACAAACAAGCTTCCATTGCCGCCCTCACATGGTTGAGAATGCCTCATTAAATTCTCTTTCAAATCTCCTAATGTTGATTTTATGTCATTCACTTTGGACTTCATATGCCCCCATACAAAGGAATCTACAGGAGTGAAATCCGGAGACCTTGGTGGCCATTCTATAGGACCTCTTCTGCTAATCCACTGGAGCTGCATAATGAGGAGGTACACCTTCCTGCTGAAAAACTATTTCGTTTTCGAATAAATTTATATCCTCATCAAATGCCCGATTAATGCACGGTATTATTCGACCCTCCAACATATCTAAACATTTATCACTAGTCAAATTATCATCGATAAAATAGGTCCTACGATGTGGTCACCTAAAATACCTGCCAAAACATTCAGTTTTTGTGGTCGTTGGGTATGAACTTGACGGTATAAATGAGGATTCGTATCACTCCAATATCGACAATTTTGCCGATTCACCTCTTCATTCAAACTAAACGTACATTCATCCGAAAAACAAATTTTATACAAGCAATTCTAATTCAAGTTGATCGGTTCAGTGAGACTTTCACAAAACTCGATACGTCTATCGAAATAATCTTCCTTCAATTCATGAACTGGTCTACTCTTATATGGATGAAATTTGTACTCATAAAGGATCCTGAAAATATGTTTACGACTGATTCCTGATTTTCGAGATAACTTCGTTGACAACTCCTGAACGGTTATGGTTTTATTGTTAAAAGATCCAGTTTCCATAAATTTGTTCAATAATTCGGAAACGTATTTGTGTCGTACATTTCTTCCTGGATGATTTATTATTTAAAAAAATGGTGACATGCTCTGGGGGTACGATCGGTGTCAGAATGTGTCCTCCTGTATACTATTGTTGGGTTGTTTTTTATTTTTCCTGAAAATCATTGTTCCAACAGTTATTCAGTGTGGCTCGTTTTCAACTCAAATAATTTGTAGCTCCTGAACCATAAGTTTCAGTCCATATGTTATATACTTTTTTGAAATCTGCTTATCATGGAGCATCCGATAATGCGAAACAATATAGGGTAATCCATTTGAAAAAATAGTGACATGCTCGGGGAGTGCGATGGGGGAAGTAACAGCAAATGTGATTGTGTTAAAATTTGTTCCCCTGTATAATATGGTTGACGTGTTTTTTTTTATTTTACCTACAAATCAGTGTACCAATAGTTGCACTGATTATTTAGAATTCATGCTACAACTTATCGGGGTGAACTAGAAGTTTTCCTTTTCTAAATATGTATGAAGTTCTCGAGATCGTGTAAAAATACCC
>WOGP01008092.1:0-11399 GCA_015342065.1 Leptinotarsa undecemlineata
GTATATGTGAAAAAAAAAACAAAAGTTCTCCCAAGCAGAAGGCGACTCCTTAAAAAATGAAATTGTGTTATTCTTATCAAGAATTGTTTTTATATTAAAAAAAAAAGAAAAAAAATGGGTGGCAGCATTGCTTCATGCAAGACCGCTGCGCCCCCTGACGAAGCTGCTGTTAACCAACAGGAGGAGCATTGGTAAAATGCGCCTGATAATAGGAAGCAACGACCATCCAAAATAAAGAGAGAGAGAGAGAGAGAGAGAGAGAGAGACAGATAGGGAGTACCGATATCTTTTAATTAGAAGAGAATCATGTTATGTGATGTATAATGACACTACCCTTTTGTGTTTGATATTAAAAATATTGTCTTTCGGAAAATCTAGTTGTCGATTCATTTGCTGAAGAGAACCCTCTTGGTACCAGAGGTGAGTTCACTACTCCATTGTGTTTTTATTATTCCAAGGATGTACGCGAATATTCTTATAGGGTTTTTCTTTCCTACGAAAAATTTTCTCAACATAATCCTGCTTCCCGACGGACTTGGAAACGTTAACCAGGGCCACAAGAGTGTTCCTATTCACTGATTCGGCTCTATTTATCTATTTGGATGTACTCTTTGACTCAAACAGAGGTATTTTCTACCATAGTCCGAATTTACCAATTCCTAGCGAGTAGTAAGACGAAAAGAAAAAATACAACCACTACTTTCTTACTGTTGTGTTCTCTACTGCTCTACGTTTGTTACTTCTTCAGAATCAACGTTGGATGGAAGGCCAGTTAAAGATGGTAGAGTTCTTTCAGTATTATAGTTTTGATTTTTTCAATATTTAACTGTTTATATTTAACCATTCAACAAGCCATTCATAATTATTTATATAAATTTGCTACATTATCAATATTCAAGGCCTTTTGAGGTAACATAACTCGCAAAAACATCTTATTTCCCATTAGAAAAATTCATGAATTTTGCCCTGGGTACACGCTTTTTTCTATATATTTATATATACTGGTATCAGAAAGTTATCCGTCAAGTAGGCTTGAGAGGGTTCAATATATATGATCGTATGCTTTGTTATAATTGCATAATAATACAGTGTGACTTAATATTTATCTTATTAAATAATATGAAATTGGGTATGTCTTTCTTTTATTTCAGCTGTTGTATCTACTCTCTACCTTAGGTTTCTGATCTTCTCCAAATAAGACCTTATAAAAAGAGACAGTGGTGCCCTTATTGTATTCTCATTTTATTCGCAGTAATCAATCCACTCCCATATGCCGCCAACGAACAGCTGCCGAAGCTACTTTGTCATGTTTTCTCATTTGTAAAAAGACAAAACAGGGAAAAGGAATAACAAATCGTTTGGCGTAGCGTAACCTGAGTAAATATGGTGACACTACGCCCAACGCCAAATATGGAAGGCTTCCACATCTTGAGCGATCATCAATGTGGTTTCCGAAAACAAAGATCAACAGGCAAATTATGTCACCAATTTTTGGAATAACGCAATCAAGATACACGAAGAGTCAAGACTTTTTGCTCTTGATATTTCTAAGACATTCGACCGTGTTTGCTGGTCAAACTTCTATGCTGTGGCTTTTCGGATCACTTTTGTGTACGGCTCTTCAACTTTCTGAAAGAACGTTCCCTGCAACTGACCGTCGACGGATATCTCTCGAATAGTTTCACCATCAATGCTAGTGTTCTCCAGGGATCCATATGGTCTCCAACCATCTTTTTACTGTATGTCAACGACTTATTGCAGAAAACCAAGAATCACTTATATTTCTTTGTTGACGTCATTAAAATTGGGCTCCAGGACATCGGCGACAGATGCACATCTTCACCGGCAGCAGGAGGTTGAATATATTAATGAGGATGTAGAAGTGATTTCGAATTGAGGTGAAATGAATAAAGTTCAATGTCACAAAAACCCAGGCATCGGTTTTCTCCAAAAAGATTAATGTTTCCGAATCGGATATAATAATGTGAGGTCGAACGATTCCGCTTTCTTGGATAAGTTTGTTGGGGGTTTGGTTAGGTTAGGCTAGGTTAGGTTAAGTTGGGTTAAGTTAGGTAAGGTTAGAATAAAGCTCAGATCAGAACTTCTTTGGAGTATTGTTCTCATATATGGAGATCCGCCCCCATATCCTGAAACTGCTGGATTCCATCCAGAAAAAGCCATTCTTTTGATTGGGGATGCGAACATCACCTGCAACTTCGGCAGTCTGGAACATCTAAGAAATGTTGGTGATTTGTCTCTCTTCTATACATACTTTCATGGGAGGTGTTCTAGTGACTTGGCACATTTGATTCCACCTAGAGCAGCACATATCAGAAATACGCGACGGACTGTGACTGCTCATCATTTTGAGGTTCAACTCAATACACCCCGAACTTCACTGTTTGAGAATTCTATCATTTGGAGATCGGCGTTCATGTAGAATAAACTTCCTGAGTACGGTTTTCCAAATGGATTCAATCTCCAGCGATTCAAATCCAATGTGAATCACTACTTTCGCACCACTCTAAGAGTGCCTTGAGGATTTTCCTGTAGTGCTAATGTTTTGTCCCTGAACAAAAAACGATCTCATCATTTTTTATCCTATCAATAACGTTGATTGCTGAGGAGAGTAGTGTGATTGCTGCTACCTACGTTCTTCCGAATCGTTATTTAGTACATTACCTACATCATTATCATCTTTCCAGATTGTGGAAGGTTGAAATACCCAAAGGAGGTCGATAAATAAAGATAATTTCCGTTTGTAGTCCGTTATTCACTTTTACACGTAATAATCAGCTGTAGAATCTAGGAAAGTATTAGATATGACAAGTAGACATTGACATACGAATTAGGATATGATAACAAAATGACATTATAACTGAAAGTGTGAATTTTAATGACAAGAGGTGATTTATTCATATAAAATACCTAGCTTAGTTTTGGGTTTCAGTTTCATCATCTACTCACGATAATAATTCAATTTGGTTATCAGAACGCTTGTCTAGCTACAACACTACGGGTCTGGTGTGGAAAAATCAATCAGTACCGAGAGTCATGAAAATTTGCAGGTTTCTATAGTAACGTTACAGGAAATAAACATCATATTTGTTGATGAATACTCGGGTGGCATTTCTGTATCTAACGGGTATTTACAGGTATTGAAGAAAACTCACCTATCTGTGGCTAAAGGTTGGAAATACACTGTGGCCAGTTTGGGAGAGTGGGTTATTCCAATAATACCATCCATCAAGGTGAAGCTTTCCCCACCTATATTGTAATCTGAGAAATTTGGATCTGGAAACATAGTAGGGTGTGATAATCTCCAAGCTTGATCTCTCACTCCATCATACACCACCAAACCTGAAAAAATCCAAGAGAATGTCAATCACAATGGAAAAAATATGAATAGGCACCTAAAAATGAAAAAAAAACTCTCGATAAAACTTACGGTACATAGGGAGATGTGAAAGTTGCTATTGTGTTTTTATTCAACTCAGTCAACCAATTTCCAGGGTCGTAATTTGAAAGGGAATGATTCACACAATTATAATCAAATATTACCGAAACAACCCGAAATATAAAATTGAATTTAATTTCTCAGTATGAAGTGAACGTCTACTATACAAAAACTACAACAAAAAATAGAGGTCCGTATTAAAAAATTCAAAGATGCGGATGGTACAAGTCAGTACACCCTGTATAAAAGAATCTTGGACATATGCTAATAGCCCACATCAAGAGTCAGTGGCAAAATTTTTAATATATCTGCGAATAGAGAAGATATAGGCAAAAAAATAATTTGGTATTTTTTGGTTTTTCCTGTATACCTACAGAAAGAGCTATATTCGATTTTTCACATCATTTAATAGGTCTCTGAAATACGCGACTTTGCCACAATTTAATCGACACTCTAACTCTTATCGTTTACGAGATCTCCATGTACAGAAACGAATTTGAATAGGCTTGTATAAAAACATCCTTCAGGATGCTAGTTAATGATAAACAAATAATATTTTTTTCAAATTATCATTATAAAATTGTTGTATATTATACTATGGTCTATCACTTAAAACACCTGTTACAACTTTCCTGAAGCACTGTAAAGACTTTATTTCTGATACATTCTTCAGCAAGTGGTTGATTATTTTTTATATACATCACTAATACATACGCCCCAAAATGGAATTCCATATCTCAGGTGAAATATGGACAGTCTTAGCTGCTGTTAAACCAAGTTCATTTGCGACTACTTTGACTGCATAACAACGACACGACATTTTATTACACAAGGCATAAATATGGTCTTCAGATTTCAGTTTTCTCGATATGTACTCCTTAAAATTTTAAACTACTTTTGTTCTCAATGATGTCATTCCCAACGTGTATATTGTCAAATTCACATCTGAAAGTTACTATGTTAGTTTTCGAAATATTTAGAGATAGGCGATTCGAATCACACCAATTCTTTACTTTGATCATGGGTATGACTTTTCCGCTTTCTAAATCCAAACTGCAAACTCGTGAATAAGTTATTTTGTTCTAAAAATGAGGATATTCGTATTGCAATTATTTTTTCAGCAATTTTACTCAAAATGGGGACCAATGCAATTGGTCTGTGGTTTGATATTGATGTTGTATCTCCTGATTTGAATATTGGTACTACTTTTGCGATTTTTAGTTTATCTGGAAATATTCCAGTTGTTAATATATTATTTATTATCTGAGTTATTGGTTTTAGTAATGCATCTAGGTTTTCTTTAAACATACACACTGAGTGGTTGTAGATGTCAGTTGAATTGGAATTCTTGAATGATTTTATTATATCAGTTATTCCTTCTTCTGTTGGAGGATAGATGAAAAATGAATTTCCATTAACGGTAGTAGGAAATTTACCCAGATGTGTCAAGAAATGAGCTTTCGAAGGTGGAATTTCATTGATTATTTCATTTACAATATTCACAAAGTAATTGTTAAATTCTTCGGCAGATATCGACGTAGTTGTCTTTTTTTTAGGTTTCCTTCCTGTATTGGTGTTGATGTGCTCCCAGATAGCTTTTGGTCTATTAGACGACTCGCGAATATTATTCAGCGCCACTTGCTTTTTCCTATTAATAAGTAGTTGTTCATACTCGTATTTCTTTAATTTGAATTGTTTTTTGGTAATTTCAACTATATTAAATGGTTTAAGTTGGTAATTTCTGTCTTCGCTTTTATAATGCTAACATCGACTATAGCTTTTTTATTTCTCCGGTAATTATCACCCTTCATCTTGATTAACGGGAAGCTCATTTCGTGGTAATATTCAGAAATGTTTCAGTGCACTCATTGGAGTCTGTTATTTCATCTAAAGCAACCCAATTTTCTGCAGAAAATTGCTTATTTTCATTGTTTTTGTTGAAAACTAATTTTCTATTGATATTCGCTCTTTCAAAAATATTTGTGAATTCAACCGATTGTGCTTTGTGATCGTATAGGTGCAACTCTGTAACTTTTGTTTTATCGACAACGAAATTTGTAAAAATATTATCAATACAGAAGTGACCTCTTGTCGGTTCTGTAATATTTCTTTCCAACCCAAAAGCTGAGAAAATATCAGCAACCTCACGACAAATAGTCGATTTCTCATTTAAATTAATGTTGAAATCGCCCCCAACTATTACTCGATACTTAGAAAAATTTTCCTCAATTTTGTGAAGACTATCATATAGATGAACTTTGAAAATTGTTGAATTTTCTACTGATACAACACTGCCACTACACATTTTAACTCGTACGCAGTGCAAACACTCATTTCAAAATCTTCTTCAATGCAGAGATTCGTTAAATTAAATGGCTTCCAAAGATACTCACCTTTCATATAAATGGGTCTATCCAATTCTGGGAACAAAAAAAGTCGCAGACTGTCAAATATGGCGAACATGTTGGCTGAGGCATGATTACGGTGTTGTTTTTGGCAAAAAATTTACGAACAAGTAATAACTGTGAGTGAAATCCCGACATTTGATCGAACTTGGCAGGTTTTTTTGGTATTGGCAATCCAAGGCGCTTCCACTGGGACGATTGGACTTTAGTTTCGATGTCATAACCATATACCTATGATTCGTCACCAGTTAAGACACTTCGAAGCAAATCTGAATTGCCTCAATTTATTATCACCCTCAGATGTTCGAACGGTGAAACTATCAATAAGTACATGTTTCGAACCTATATAGTTTCATCATCGGCTAATTATTTAAATTTATTTCAGATAAAAAAAAAATATTCATTAAGTATATAAACCAGAGTCGTCCACCAAACAACTGTACAATCATAATAATGAAATGAATAAAATGAGGGTTTATGAAAAATCAAGGCAGGGGAAATTCTGTAAAAATTTTACACCTTTTCTTTATACTATGTATGAGCAATAGATGTCTCGCATGATGGTGCTAATAGGGACAATTGTTATTCTAACTCTATTTATCTTTCAGTTCAACTCATAGGATTACTTCAAAAAATCATTGTAACAAGCTGGCATGTATAATTGGTATGGGATCTGTTGTGTTCTGTGTTTCTAGGTCTCTTGTCACTGTTCCATATCATCTTGATTTTATTTCTTTATATATTTTTGACAGTTTATTCTCCTTTCTCATCCAATTCAGTTCGAATCTCTTTCATTAAAATACGTTTTCATGTGGCGTTTTTTTATTTTGATGTTAATTAGTGGGTATAAAGTTTCCAAACCTTCTATATTCCAATCATTTATAGCCAGTATGTTATAAACTTTCATCGTTTTACTAAATTGAAAAAAAAATCATTATTATTAACATGTCATAATCATAATCATAATTTAAAATAATTTAGCTGATGACGAAACTATATAGGTTCGAAACATGTACTGATTGATGGTATCACCGTTCTAACATTTGAGGATGATACCAAATTGTGGAGATGTCTTTGAGTTTTTATTTGTCGGAAATTATAAAATATATTCTACTTACTTAGTAATTTGTCTGTAATAAACTAACTATAAACTGATGAATGAATGAATGAAATTGTGTGTGATTGTTTTTGCAATACTCATACTGAAGACATTGAAGACATGTTTGTGACTGAGTATTATATGTGGTATAGTAATACAATCATTTGATAAATGCTATGAACGAAATCAAGGACTTTAATATCAATAATTCATTGAACAAACTTGATAGTTGCCTTACAGCGAAAGACGAATTTCCTTTGGTGTTTGTTATCAAAACTTCCCTCTGCAACGAAGAGCTTTGGATATCCTCCTTCATGAGGATATGCAGATTGATGTGCAAGCTGCAGAGCTGCAAAGAAAGGCAAACGACGAACCTCGTTCGGCGATCAATATCGATGTTTGGCATTGAAGAAGACAGGATATTCGTGTATTGAGTCGTCTTTTGATTCCATAGATGGTGTCTTTGTAGGGAAAAATATCAACCTTACTTCTAAGGACAGTCGAGTGATTCACCTTGGCACCACCTATGATACCTTAGCGGGTCGAAACAGCACTGTCCAGTGCTGGATTACAAGCTCATAAAATGACTCAAAATGAACACTGTTTTCAAATACTAAAACTACGATACTCCTTAAATTTAAGGCGAGTAATCGACTTTTAAAAAAAAATGATTCAAACTTCATTGTGTTTCCGTATGAACCAAAACACACTGTAACGGATAAGATCAGGTTTTTGAAAAGTTGAATGTTAAAACTATAGAGCTCTTCAATTTCCATGTAGTGGAATTTGGAGAGAATTCAGTGTATTCTAGTAATATGAATGATCACCAATCAAAAAATATTTTCAAAATATTTTGTCCTCTAAGTTCTAAGTATTGAAAAAATATTTCGAACGATACTTGTATAATTGAAATAAAAACTCACTTGATGATCAGTTTGAGCAGGTACAGACTTGAATGGGAAACTGAAACAAAAATATATTTTATCATTGTTATGGAATATAAAAAATGTTTTTTTTTCAAAGAAATTGAAATATTATAAAACTAGCTATCAAAATATAATATTTGTTTACGTTTTCTTAATTTATATGATGGTTTTTCAGGAATGCAATTCATTTTCAACTGAAAATGCAGAATCCTTGATTCGAACCTGTATGTTAGCTGTTTATATTTTTCAAAATAGGTCGTTTTTCGAATTGAACGAAGATATTCATGAATAAATACGAGAAATAAACATTGAATGTATATTTCATTTGCGAAAATAAATAATGCATATTTTGCTCCCAATTATATGGTTCCACGAATTTTTAACAAACTACCAGATATCATATAACATCCTAAACATGTGTGATATTTCAACAATACATGAAAAATTTTTCATTGGAGAAATGTTTAATTAAACATTAATGTATGTGATTGCTTTATTTCAAATTCATTAAATTTTTCTGATACCTTCAATAACCCTTAGATTATTAGGCTTGACAATTCCCATACATACGACTGTCTTATATTTATTAATGTTATTAATAAGTCACTAGATATTTTGAATAGAATTCGAAACCTTAATTTGACCCAGCTTTCCAATACGGTAAAATCTGAAACATGCCTTCTTCGAAGAGTGAATCTTTGCTAATGCAGAAATTCACTAGAGTACAGAAACGAATGACTAGGGCATAATTCAATACATGCCGTGGCATCAGACAGGTAAATTAATTTTTTGGAGGCATTTACCTATTGTTCTCTATGCATGGCATAGAGAACAAGTTCCTCGGTTCACAGTACTTAGTTCATTATATATTGCGACCGATGACATAGGTAGATTCAACTTATTCATGGCACTTGATCGTAATTTGATAAATGAATTGGGTGCTTCATTTCATGATGGTATCCAGGTAGTGGTGCTGAAGAGATAATAAGGCAAATGTTAATTCCGAAATATCGATTTACACCATTGAGGATGACAGTGTTTTTTGTAAGTGAAATGTTATCTCTTTTATATACTATATTGTGTAGCAATCCTGTGAATCATATCTGAATAAATTCCATAACGAATGTTTGAAATACAAACTGAATAGGAAAAAGTGTTCTTTGTATATTAGAATACATAAAGATGGAGTAGTACAAAGACAAAAAGCTTTCTTTGAACAATCAAAGCTGTTTGGAAATTATCGAATCACAAATTCAAAAGTGAGAATCGCATATCGATATCGATTTTACGTCATGTTTTTAAAAACGTGCATGTTTTTGAAAATGTGCATTTTCAAAAATTCTTGAAGAGTATTTTCTCAATTATCTGTGTATTAGGATAACCTATAAAAAATTCGAAAAACTGTAGGAAATTGAGTGAAAATTAGGTATTTTGTTTTTATCATTTTCGTTTCCACAAAGTTTTCCTCAACGAGAGGAAATTATTTAATCAGTTTCAGAATTTCTGCTTATAATTCACTCAAAAATCTCTTGTGATTACTTACAAAGAAAACTGTATAATGGAATTTGAATATTCATGTTAAGTTTACTCGTGAACTCAATTCCAGAGAAACACCGGAATAATCTTGTAATTCATTACAACTAAATGTTTTATGAACAACGTAATTAGTTCATTTCAATTTGGAAGTTTAATTTCTAAACAGATTTATGACACTCTGAGTGACTGGAATAGGTTTCCTATCCGAATCATCAAGTGCAGTGAATACAAGAAACACGAGTTTTCAACAATTGTTGGGTCATTTCAATTCGTAAACAGTCGGTCCTTCAATGTTCACTGTCCATTTTGTATGATCCATGAAAATGGTTTACTTGAAGCTGGTATTAACCCTTATTTATATTCTTCCAAAGATACTGATGAGAATCAATTTTCATGTAATTGAAAAAAACATCATCAATATATCCTCTTTGATGAAATTCACTTTGAGGGGAACTATGGAACAGTTTCAAACTCTCAAGGACAATGACAGGAATGTATATGCTAGTTAAACGACTAAGTTGCTTGGACTAACAATCGGCTATAAATTGTGCAAGGAACCACACGTCGATATACTTTGTAATTGTTATGCGTTGAAGTTCTTATCAAATCATTGTCACGAAAACATACTATTAGTCGTTTATTATGCAAACATCAACTGTCATCTGCGATATGGTATTCTTAACTGGAGTACTTGTACCTCTTGGTCATGTGTTTTTGTTGCGGGACTGAATTGGAGGCAGTCATGTAGAGAGGCTTTTAAGCAACTTAAGATCTTAACTTTAAGAGGCTTGTATCTGTATGAACTGTGTATATACAAACATAAAGATAAATTCTTCAATAGAACAGATCATCAATATGTCACTAGATCCAGAAATCTTTTTGTGCCTGCTGTGCATAGAACTAATCTATACCAAAAAAGTCACTTATATTTGGGATGCAAAGTTTTTGATGTCTCTATCCAAACATCTCCAAATATTAATATTTTCAAATCCAGACATTTCTCATCGAGAAGAACTGTCACAGTATTAATGAATTTATGACATAATACTATATTTTATGAAGATGTTTTATTCTTGACAATTCAGATGTTATATTTGTGCTGTTGTTTTTCAACTGACAGTTGTCATTCATACTATGACACTTTTAACTTTTTTCAAATATGTTCGTGTTGTGTCTTTTTTAATGAAGTTGGTAGGTTCTATGAATTTTTTATATTTCTATATAATTATATATGTTACTTCTTTAATATTAGTAACTTATGACTGTGTCATATCATTTAAAATCATTTCTATATAAATTATGACGTTTACTGTCATTTACTGCTGGAATGTATTCATACATTTATGCTTTTTAACTGAATGCTCTTCTTGATGCGCGTTTCACTGAACAAGGGAAAACACTCAACTTCATCTCCTGAAGCCTCCAACTTTGTTGTTGAAACGTGCGTCAGAAGAATATTGCATTTCTGCAAAAGTTTTTCTCCAAAAAGATAAATTTCTGTGAATTGGATATAATAATATCACGACAGACAAATTTTCTGCTTTCATGTTGGTGGTCAACATCTGTCGAAAAAAAAACGCTCCTCTACGAACGACAACTCTCAAAAGTCGAAATTTGTGCGAGCTAAGGACTAATGAAGTCTTACCTTTTAACGTGTGATTCCTAACACGGGTTGGACGATAGAAAGTGAAAATCGATCGTCCGGCATTGCCGTTCGAACCACCAGTTCGCACAGCGGTCGATTGAGTCAATCGAGCAAATCACCGACGTCAACCCACTAGGCCACCGTCCTACTAATCAAAATGGACACCAATATGGCTTGGCACAATCATGTCGCTGGAATTGCAAAGGTTGCTTCTCTGAAGCTTCTTTCTAGCATTAGATAGATATATAGATGAATTTATTCAGGTAATTACATATTTTGATAATGATATAACATTGAATGATATATAAACAATTTTGAGGTCTGAGCTACC
>WOGP01008093.1:0-11397 GCA_015342065.1 Leptinotarsa undecemlineata
GTACATACATATACATATATCAATTTTCTACAAATATTTAAATTTATTATGGGTTTTCATTGATGAATTAACATTTTTGAATAGATTTTTCATTCATTATTTTCATTATCGGTTGATTGTAATACCGCGACAATAATAGGCTTATATTATGAAAAATAAGATACATATGTTTTCCAATGAAAGTTAGAAAGATATCTTTGAGAAAACTGCATCGGTTTTTGTTCCATATATTGTAGAAGGCTCATTTCGATTATTATTCATTTGTAGTTCTAATTTTTTTCTATCTCTTCTTCTTATATCTTGTAGAAAGTTTATCAAGAGTTTTACATCTTCGGACGCGAAATTAACATTGAAATCTCCTACTAAAATCAGTGGCAACGTATGATTCTTTTCTCCTAATTCTTCAGAGCCTACTCAACCATAAATATGTGCTCGCATCTCTCTCCCTCTGTCTCTTGCCCCTAGTAATATCATAAACATAATTATCTCTCCTTGTATCTTCACTAAGTTATAACTTCTGTTCGCCTCGCCCGATCACACTTCGTAACACTCTCGTCAAACGCGCGTAAAGAAGTTTTACTTAAAAAATAATACATTTTTTCATTTTTCATAATAATTTTTAATATCACACAATAATGATCGCACGATTTGTTAAGAAACAAGTTAAGTCCCACTTTTATCACATCAGTGCTAACTGTTACTTAGCCGACGAACCGTTACTCAACGGAAAGTAACCTGACAGACAGTTCAGTCACTTGTCTTTCACCAACCGTCAGGGCCATAGCGAAAAGAAAAACCAGGGGGTGGGAATCCAAATTTTACCAACCCCACCAGCAAAATTTCCCAACTTTTGAAAAAATGAAAGCCGAGGGATTAGTTACTACTATAATCTATTAATTTTCTTACTTAGCTATCCAAAGATTGGCTGAATGCTTATGCTCGTTAGAGTATGCACAAACAAAAATAAATTTTGGTAATTATAAAAATAATAATGGGAATTATTCTACTTTGGACCAAGGTCCTGGGTCTTCCACCATATCCACCATATATAGGAATATTCAATACAAATGAAAGGAAACAACACTTAAATAATATTGTGCTCATTGTTTTCTACTATTATTTTTTTCTATCTTCACGGTCCGAAATTTCCAAGTCGAATAAACAGCGAAAAGTTGGGAATTTAGTAAAATTGTCACTTCAAAATTTGTGGATTGTTCAACTGTTCTGTTACTTGAGAGAAATTTTTTTTTGAAGTTCCCAAACAACTCAGAATTTCAAAGTATGGGATCTCCAAGTTATGCATGTTGGGAAATCCCAACCTTGTCCTTTTTCTTTCCCTTTCCTTATTACCCCCTTTCTTTTCTCTCACTTTTATTTTTTGATCATTTTTTTACTATTATTTTTTTCTATCTTCACTTCCCAACTTTTTCCCAAGTTGAATAAGCAGAGGGGAAGGCTCTTCCATCCCCCCATGGCGACGGCCCTGCCAACAGTGAATGACAGAGAGGAGGCAATTTGATAACTGCACAGGGTTGCCAATTTGCACAGAATTTATCATTTCATGACCAATACAAAATTTTTATTTTCAAGCTCATTCATTCAAATGACAACACTTATAGGTAGTTTCGTGATTTCAATGTCTGTTGCAAGTTTTTCATTTTTTATTACTAGAAACAACTTGTGCAATCTGATAGTGACTCAATTATATCAGTAACTTGAAGGAAAGATTACAATCAATTCAACACATTGCCGTATGATATTTCATTTTATCTTCAGTTATTATACATGAGAACATTAGCTTAACAGTAAAATCTCTAAATTATGAAATCACACTCATTTTGATTAATTGAGCTTGGCGTATGAGAAATATATATTGAGATTATTTCCAGAAAAGGAAAATGATAATATAAAGTCAGTTTCAAAATCCAAATTTTGAGGGGTATGTGAAATTTTTTCGTTGAACAGGTCTTGTGCATTCAATCACAGTGAAGCTCTGAAGACGCTGCCTAGCTTTCGATGGTTTTATTGTTTCTATATATCGAGGTAAATAATCATAGCAAAATTCATTAAGGCTACAGTAAGCCTTATTTGAAAGGATTTTTTGATTCATCATTCCAGTTGATGAATATTTTGAAATAAATGCCTTCAAATATAGAATTTTTTGTCAATGTAAGTTATACGCCATTCATATTGCAAATTTATTGCTCTCTTCTGCCATGTAAAAGCTGAGATCATCTGCTTCTGCATCTGTAATACCATACTTGGGGCGAGACTCGACAAGAACATTCATTACTACTCTTCACTACATACCTCAGAGTATTATAAGTTTTATCCTGCTTGAATATTTTCAATAAAGAAAAGGGGTATTAATTTTATTTGTTATTTGCCCTTTCCTATTTGGACAAAAGGAAAGAAAATAAAACGATATTATGCCAATGACATTTTGATTCAATATTGGGGAACTGAAACAGCGTTATACGAGCTACTAGGTCTAGTAATTCCATATTTGCGTAACAGATGGCCTGACAGTAATGTAATCAATTCGGTTCCTCAAATATTCACCATCATCACCTCCTGGAACACATCAATATGCACAAAAATCGTAATTTCAACACGTTGATTTTTACCAGGAGAACTTATTTTATTGTGAGTTCAATCTACAGCATCTAATAACTGACGAAATCGTACAATTTGGTAAAACCCTGAAAACAAATAATGTTTTTTTCATGAATAATGGATCACTGACTTATAAAAAAATCACTTCTCAAAAGTTGGATATTTTTTGGTGGTCTATGATGTTCAGTACTTGAAGGGTACTTACATCTTTTTAACAACATGATGAAATCCAAATCATCAAATCGAATAAAATTATATTTTCTTTCCGCGATGACTCGCGGCTTCCTAACGTCCTCGGTGCCATCCAATTCATCGTCACTAGCACCATCAAATATTAAATTCCTTGCCACATACATCGCGTCTATTTTGAAATAATATTTGTAAAATATGAGGTTATATTTCACAGGTTAAGATTTAACATACCCAATGGAGCATTCAATTTGAAACAACCGTTACCAACTTTAACTGTTAAATCTGTTGTCATCTCACCAAGTGACCGATTAATATCTGATGAAAGTGGGCCTGATATAACTTCTGAACTATTAGAGATGGTGTACATTCTGGTCGTTATGAACATTGATATTGAAAATAAAAAAACAAGAATCGTTTAGGAACAAGCTTATATTATTTATCAATTCAGGGATTTTAATAATTACCTGAATGACCAACAAAATTTATATTTCGAATTATATATTATCCATCAGTGAGGAGTTTTGACATTCTTGAAAAATATTCTTCCACACGTAACATTAAAAAAAAAGGAAAGATTTGTGTATTTCATTAATGTAGCTGATGAATAGTAGAGGTCATGAATGAACTCCTTAGGAAACTCCGAAAATTGATGTTTAAACATCGATGTAAATTGGTAGTTCCTCTTTCATACCTCAGTCACCTTTGAAAATGAAATCGATTGTGTTTTGCCTCTGCAATTTTTTTTCTCATGTCATATTTCAGTATATCCAGTCAAAGGTAATCTCGTTTTTCAGTTCACTCCAACCACTCCATTGACTGCTGCAACAGAAATGGTTTCAATTTAGCTCCGAGATATCTCCATCCATTTTGCTTTCCTATTTCAATACCACAAAAAGACAGTTATTATTCCGAACATAGAATACAATGTATGAGTTACGTCAAATCTCTGCCTGCCATTCGATCGGATTGCACTCTTGGACCCAACGAACAGGTGAGTCGCAGATCAAATAATATATTATTATATGTATGATTCTGATGAATGTTGGTAGTGTCGTATGATTGATTATAATGATAAAAATCAACTTGGCTTTGCTTTGACACCGAAAGATGTAACCAGGACTTTCTTACCGAACTGGAAATATTCACAGGCTACTTCAAAGACATATATACCAATTTACTTTTGTCGTATGCACTAAGAAGGAATCTAACCTTTAGAAATCATAGATATTCCTGATACCGGGTGGAGCTACAAAACATGATTATTGTATTTGCCTTCAGTCTCTAAACAGTGCTTTAACATAACTACCTTCGGAACTCTTACAGTATTGATGAGATATTGATGTTGCTCTATGTCTCTCACATCCTCTGGCAGATACAAACTGATACACCTGATGTAGTTATCCACAATAATCTGAGTAGACGTGGATGATATGATTCTATAATATTATTTGTTCTGATCATGAGATTGTCGTAATTTGGCAGAAAATTGCACCATAGTAAAGGAGGAAGGCTGTAATCATAAGTTCTTTGCATCTTTAGGGTTTATGACTTTCAGATTCAGTGATCACTCAATCCACGGTCTGATTGTTAGTGTACGTTTGAAGTTATTATCCTTGAAATAATCGGGCCGGAGAATCAATCGTATGTCTAGAGTTTTTGCAAAGAGTTTATTCAAAATAGTTTTGAAGTAACGATACAACCATTCCAATTTTTTGGCATATCAAAATCCATTCATTTTGTGGTTAACAAAAATTTCATGCAGTTTAACACTTGCTGACTTGAAACTGCTCATAGTAGAAAATTACAATAATGTCAGCTCTTCTTATTCACCACAACTCATCCAATATAATAATAATAACTTGCTTGTTTGGATACGGAGGTTCATAGTGTTCTAAAGGGACTGACATCTGGCAAATTAACACCGCCGTGTATAGTGTCGTCCAATCGAGTGCTGCTGACCACCAAATAGAAATGCTTTGATAGAATACGAATGCTAGTGGCTGCAAAGAAGTCACTAATGAAACGAACGAGAAGTATCGCAGAAAATATCGGGTTCCACAAGAAACCTTCTCGCTTATTCCAAAAGCTTTTGCGTGTTGTGGATAATCCAGCGACTGCTGATCAGGTAGAATCCTTTTGGAATGACATCTATGAACACTCGTAGCCACTCAACTTAGACACTCCAGCCCTGGCGCAATTCGAAGCTTTCAGCAGTCTGAGCTCGACGAACTTTGCAACCCGATAAACCTGGATGACGTTCGAAGAGCCCCTACAGGTTCTAAGAACTTTGCTGCTCCAGGCCCAGATGGCCTAAACACTTATTGGTGGAAAAAATATCAAGTGTCCACCGCAATCTGGCCAGAATTTTCAACTTATGGCTAGACGGAGAGAAGGTGATTCCGGATTGGTTTGTCGAGGGGCGAACCGTTCCTAAAAATTACAGACCTAAGAATTACAGACAGACCTATAATATGCTTAAATTCGCTTAATATGCTTAAATTCGGGTTATAAGTTGTTTACGAGCATCTTATACACACGAATTCTCACCATAGTTGCCGAATATATCAGCAGACAGGGTCGAAGAGAGAAGAAAGAGGATGTAAAGATAATCTGATCATCGATATATGTGTAACGCAGGACTTGATACAGTATAAGCGTAACCTCTTTATGGCCTGGACCGATTACCGCAAGGCATTTGTTACGACATAAGATGAGCTCATTTTACATTTGTGCAGATACCTTGTGGTACCCGACAAAATAGTAAGATGCCTTGAACAACTGATAGTATTCTTGCCGACTCGCTTCACCATAACATCTGGTCAGGCTAGAGTCCAAACAGCGTGGGTCACTTTCAGAAAGGGTGTTTATCAGGGCGATTCCATCAGTTCCCTTCTCTTCGGCATGTCACTATTGCCATTATCCGTTGCACTCAGAAATAACCGTGGGAAACCGGAGGTACAAGATTCACCATTTATTTTATATGGAGTATCTTAAACTGTATGCCTCTGGAGAAAAGGATCTCAATCTGTCCTTGAGGTTGGTAAAAGAGTACACGCATGCTATCGATATGAAATGTGGGGTAGACATATGGGCAATGGTCCATCTCAAAAGAGGACGATGCAGAGAGGATGTGTAGCTCGTAGATTGAAGCATCCTGTACCATCTGGATGCCGGAAAGACGTATACTTACCTCGGGGTGGAACAACGCCACTCACAAGAGGTGACAGCAATGTAGGTTCCTCTCCGCGGCAAGAATCTGCACAAACTCCGACAGATCTGGTCATCGGAACTATCGATGAAGAACAAAGCTGCTGCAACAAATATGCTTCCCGTTTCGATTTTACTCTACTCGTTTAGAGTAGTGAAGTGGACCCCAAAAATGACGCACCTCAATAGGAGTTTGCATCCTAAATCGTCCGTTCCATGGTTGTACTTTCCTCAACAACAGGGAGACCGTGAACTCTTGAGTTTGAAGTGTCTACATGACAGAATGGTACTGGAGCCTGTAAAGTTGTCAGGAGTACGGACCTCCTTATCTACATGGTGTGCGACTATAAGAGAGCAAGAATTTGAGCATTTATTTTTATGCCAGCTCTCCGAGCAGCTGGTGAATTCGATTAGGTTTTCGACACTGAATTAGGTGATCACAACTCTGCCACCGAGGTTTAACCCATTCAGTAAAAGGCCCATATAAAAGCCGCAGGGATCACTTAACTCCTGCGGCAACACAATAATAAGCCAATGCATGTGGTCTTCTTCAACAACATTGATGACCTTGGCTTAATAAAGCGCCTGACCTTCGCTTTCCTTAGGGCGACTGGGCTGAAGTCGGAAACTGAGGGGCTTAAAATGGCCTGTCAGGATGATGTCTTCAACACCTTAGCCTACCGCAGTCGCGTAATGGGTATAAAGGTTCCTGACACAAGGTGCAGGACCAACCGCGGTCTCGGCCTATATCCATTGACACAACGCGGTCTTAAGGTGCTCTTTCACCACCTACGGCACTCTTATGGTATTGACGAGACACCGGTGTTGCCCTACGCTCCGGATGATATTGAATCCGTTGTGGAAAATGAAAAGTGCCCAATTTATTGGAACTATTCTTTTTCCACCCTCAGGCTCATACAAGCAAATGAGCCTGATCTAAACCTTCCCGACCACCAGAGCAGGAAGATATTTGTCGTGGAGTTTTGAGCTCCTGGCGTTTTCAGATCTCAAGATCATGCTGGATTGCCGCATTAAGTTAGAAATCTTAGCCGGACTAAAGGAAAAGGCTGTCATTTTTGGTACACTGCACTTGCTCAGAGCAGATTATTCTTGGACCCAATGATCACTTATCCCACGGTGTAGGGAGTGGTTGTTGGTTAATAATGATGGCGCGCTCTCCTGAATGTGTCGGTGCTTTGGGGGATAGGGCGTGACCAACGCAACCTCAAGTTGAAAAAGTATAATAATTATGATAATAATTGTTTTTACTATCAGGAGTGAGTTATTACACAAAAATCGATACAAAAAAACGAACAAACAGACTAACAAAATTAGATTCAGCCACGTCTGGAGTGACCCAATCAGGGTTTGCTATTCCATTCAACCAGAAAAAAAATAGTTCGTTTTCTAATACAAGAAGACCCGACTCATCTGTCAACCCCAGCTAGGCCCATACTCGATACAACTTCATCCATGAATATATAATAACAATAATAATAGTATTTCATAGTTTTTTAAACTATCGTTGATTACAGTCTGTTTTAATGAATTCAATTATTCATTTAAAGGAGTTGATATGGATGCGTGAATAATGGTTTAGAAAAAAACTCTTGAAAAAATCAAGGTTTGAAACATTCTGGAAAGTATAGAAATTGATTTATTCAAAAATTTACTCGCTTCTGCTGAATCTATTCTTACCAGGTAATCATACAGTTACTATGTTGGAATAGAATAGATTAACTGAAAGTTAATGATAATATAATACTGAAACTGAAAGAAATATGAACATTTCAATGAGTTCTCTGTTAAGAATGGTAATCAAAATTTATGCTAGATCTTCAAGGCAGACCTGGAAATTTCATCTTGGAATAAATATTTGTAGAATCAATAAATATCCAAGAAACTGGGGAAATAATTTGCGATTTGGACTTCTGAAAAGCCCAAGGATTTGAGTTAATTGGTGTGAAAGCTGTCAAAATATTTGAATCAGAATTAGCTGCTGTAAACTTATTAATTTGTCAAATTATCTGAGAGAACGATTCGTTTGGGCCAGTCCCAACTCACCTACACTGTAGGTTAATGGACTGACACCTATCAGAAAATAACTACTCTCCTGGCTAATACCACAAAGGACGTTGGATTATATCTGACAGGTGTCAGTGCAGAATTTTCCACACAAGTTATTCCTGCATATGTTATTGGCCATAGAACTGTCGTAATCGATTTTCAATTATCGGAACGGGCACACTAGAGACCGGTTTCAAGCTATTTAGCCTCTCGTCAGTGCAAGGTGGTGACCATCGTCAACATGAAGTCGATGATTTCCCATAAGTATAAATCAAGGCTGAAGCAAACGATAAACAACATATTTGTCATCGCTTCATCTTTCCGTGAACGAAGTAACCGACCGCATATCCGAATTGCTCAATTCCTCCAAAAAGGAAAAAACTTCATATATAGTAAAGGAGAATACTTGAAAACTGGCTGTAAATCAAATTATCTAAGTGAACAATTCGTTCAGGCCAGTACCGGATATAATCCAACGCCTTTCTTGGTATTAGCCAGGAGAGTAGTTATTTTCTGATAGGTGTCAGTCCATTAACCAACAGTGTAGGTGAGTTGGGACTGGCCCGAACGAATTGTTCTCTTGGATAATTTGATTTACATCCAGTCTTCAAGTATTCCCCTCTACTATATGTGGGAAAAATATTAATTTGTCATTTGAAACTGGAGTTTTTAAAAAAATGCAAAATTGGGAAAGTTATACCGATTTATAAAAGGGGTAAAATGTATTTGATGTACAATTATAGACAGGTTTCACTGCGTTCAATATTATCTAAATTCTTTGAAGAACAATTACCTGACAAAAATACACCGCGGGTTTCGCACCTCCATTGATATGACGCTGTTTAATTGTGGTTAAAATTTTCGAAAAGTTAACATGAATATGGAATATGATCTCAAATTGATTTCAGTGTGGTCGCAAATTCATAAATTGAATGTAAATTTTAATAAATCCTCTTTCGTGTACTTCAAAAAAATAATACCTGTTTCTGATATATCTCTCTCTTTGAAAGGATCGGTGATACATTATACAATATGTACATAATGGCAGGCTCCTGTTCCACATGTAAAAGTTCAATTGACTATGAAAATGATGATGTTCTTCGATGCGACAGTTGCAGAATTACTTTTCATATGACTAAAATTCGTTCCAAACTAATTGATTCGGAATTCAAAGTTCTTGAGTTGCAAAAACGATCTATGTTCTTTTTTTGTGATGATTGTACAACTTCCTTCAAACAAGTACCACAATTATTAAGAAAAATGACCATACTTGAAGGTGAAATAACAAAACTGAAAGAAGAAGTTGAAACACTCAAATCTAAGGAGGTAGATTTCACAGGACCTAAAAAAAAAGATATAATTTGCGAAATGATAGACAGACAAAATCGAGCCAATCTTCAAAATTTTAACTTGAACATGGATAACATAAAACTTTTCAGATTGGGTGAATCCATGCCTAACAAGAACAGGCCCTTAAAGGTTATTCTGGAATCACCAAATATCGCTAAATACCTCCTCAAAAACAGAAAATTCTGACATCAAGATCTCTGGAGATCAAACCATTTCCCAAAGAGATTATAACCGTAAAATTAAAACTAAAACTGGAAACTGTTGTTACAAGTGGAGATAATGCAAAAAATATTAAATTTATAAATAACAAGCCAACAATTGTCGGTGAAAATAGTATTCAATTAAAAAAAAACCGGTAAGAAATCCTGATTTACAGTTAAGCTCTGATGTGATTTACATGAACGCATAAAGTATAATCAAACACAAGGATGAAATTCATGATGTATTGTTCCGATACAAACCTAAAGTATTACTGAATATTGAAGATTCAGAAATAATAATGGATCATTATAATTGTATGATGCGTTGAGACTCAAATAGTCGTTACACTGGAGGATCAGTTCTATATATTCAAAGAAATATTGAATTTTCTAGTTATAAATCGTTTGTGCTCGATGGTAATTTTTGGTGTGCAATTCTAAAAATTGATTTAAAATTTTCAAAATGGTTTATTGGTTGTTTATATCATTCCCCATCGAGTTCAGATGCTACTTTTTTGGAACATCTTGAAGAGATCATTGATGACATTATGTTACCAAATAATCGTTTTTTACTAGCGGGAGACTTTTATTTGGATTTCTCAGAAAATGCATTCTTCGTAAATAAACTCAAGACTTTATTCTCAACATACGGATTGAAGCAATTTGTAACCGAACCAACACGTATCACATCAGAATCTGAAACATTAATTGATTATGTTATATCAAATAAAAATGATATTATAACCAACGTTCACTTATCCCCCAATATCACAGATCATATGATAATAAGTAATTTAGTAATTAGTAAGTAATTTTATTCAATTTTCATGTCAATCAATTATTCAGTCAACTTCCTATTAAAGCCATTGAAACAAAACAATATTACAAAGAAATATAGAAATTTTTGTGAGGGTAATCTTGATAAAGATGTGCCCAATGTGAATGGGCATTAAGTTCAGTAGTTGTAAGTTTTATTTGTCAAGAAATCATTGATAATTTTTCTGCAGTTATCAAGAATGTAACACTATTAAGAATATGTCAATTTAAAAATAGTGAACCTTGGTTTGATAATGAAGTAAATAGTAAGATCAAGGAAAAAGATGAAGCCTATAAATAATTTATTAAATCTTCACCAACTGAAGAAGTACTCAAATGGGATAGCTTTAAAATACTCATAAATGAAGTTGTGAACATGTTAAAAAGGAAAAAGAAAATTATTGCTGGAATAAAATTGACAGATATAGAAAGAATTCTCAGATGATGTGGAAAACATTAAAAGTCCTTGTAAAAAGTAGTAATGAAAACTCATACAGTCAGGTACAATTTGATTATAATGGAGATTCGTACATTGTCAAGGAAGAGACATCCTTAGTTGAACATTTCAACAATTATTATGTTAATAGTATTAACCATATAATCGAGAGCATTCAAAGTGATGAAGTGTGGTATAATTGCGATTCTTACCTTTACTTGTCTATAACTGAATTCAAAATGGTTTCATTAGGAGAATTACATGATACTTCATTACAAAATAAATGTAATACATATAAAATCCTTAATGCCAAAATTGTTAAACTAATTTTTGAAACTGCTGGACATGCTATATTGAATCTTATTATTACTTTGCTTCAGACTGGAAAGATCCCAGATCTGCTAAAAATTAGTACTATTATTCCAATTCCTAAGGTAAATAAAACTATCAGAGCTGAGGAATTTAGGCCTATTAATACATTGCCGCCCATGGAGAAAGTACTTGAGTATGCTG
>WOGP01008094.1:0-11397 GCA_015342065.1 Leptinotarsa undecemlineata
ATATATGACATTGCTTTATGACATTGTACAAGTGAACACAAATTAATTTTATTTTTAGATCTATCGATTTCTTTTATATATTGATATTATCACCCACTTATTATTAGTCTTTGACTGAATTAAAGAAATTATTATTAATATAATCATAGCCATATGTCACCCATATTTGGAATAACGCAATCGAGAAACATAGAGAATCAAGAGCTGTTGCGCTTTTTTGAAATCATATTTGAATATCCAAATATTTAAGTTTCATGCAAATCAGCTCATGATTGATGGTATCGAATGCTTTAGAAAAATCTAGTACAACCAGAGTACTATTCACTCTCTTACCAAGTCCCTCAACAGTATATTGTGTAACAGTAGCAAAAGCTGTACCTGTACTGAAGCCCTACCTAAAAGCACATTGTGTTGGTAATAACAGATTATTAGTATTGAAATAATAATTTCTTTGTGAATAAATAACTTTTAAAAGTTTTACTCATTACTGGAAGTATACTGATAATTTTGAGATCTGAGAACTGGCTGGATCCCAACGGCAATTTTCCACAAGTCTGGAAAATATGAACGTTCTAAACAACAATTGATGTTATATAAACATAAACAGGCTACAAAGTATCAATATTCTGATTGAAATATTATCCAGCCCTGAAGCTTGGCTTTCAATACCATTAAAAATTTCAAGCATAGCTTCTTCGGGAGGGAATCGAAATGAGAAGTTATTCAGTGTGGAACTAGAATCTCTTCAAAACAAACCAAGATATGTGTAGTGATTGATCCACCTTTTCCTTTTCAGTGCGGTCAATGAACTTTTTCTTGCTCTCCAAATATGAACTACATCCCTCATGGTTTTGGTTGCCTTTCAGTGAAAGGGAGCAAGAGCCGAATTGATCACTCTACGAAACCCTTCATCACTTGAAACGATCGATTGTAGCTTGAGGAATGGTTTTGATGCAGATTCTGTGGTACATGTTCTTCCTTACAAATATGTGGTCAGTTGTCCTGAAAATCTTGTAAAGAAAATTGGATTAGATAATTTAGGAAAAACTTGCTACGTGAATAGCATTTTACAAGTGTTGTTCATGATGGAGAATTTCAAGTGAGAGGTTCTAACGATGAACGAGAACGGGAATGTTTCCTACTTATCCACTAAACTCAAACACTTGTTCATGCAGCTGCAGTTTTGTAAGAATGTATCATCTTTCCCTCCAACCGATTCCCTGGAGTCTTTGAAGTCCACTAGATACTCGTTAGGACAACAAGATAATTGCTCCGAATTTTTGGAATACTCTTGAATAATTCTTGAATACTCTTCATGAGCAAAACAATATTAGAATCAATATTCCTGATCGCTCTGGATTGAATGGTTCTATACAATCTACTTCGTCTTCTGTTTGTTAATCTTTTGCTGGAAAAATCCTCACTAGTTTACTTTGTAGTAAATGTTCAAGAAGAGCAAAAAACGTATATGAATTTCTGGAACTTCAACTAACCTGCAAAGTTAATCATTAAATCATCTGAAAATAGAACTTTCAACGGGTGATGATCAACTGTATTGTCAAATATGCGCTAAACTAAGTGACTATTATGAGGAAACAAGTATAGCTGAGGCACCAGTCAATTTAATAATAACACTGATGATTTTCAAACATGACTCCATTTCTGACGGAAGCGCCAAACTCTTACGATGGTTCGAAATAGATGAACACTTCAATCTAGCAGACCACTATTATAATCTTTATGCAGTCATTGTTACTGTGGTTCTTGTGTTGAATCTGGTCATTATTTACGCATTCTGTGGAAGAGAGGACATTGGCAGATCAAGATCTTCGGCGCCACATCCAGGGCTGTCTTTAAGCTATTGGAGGCCCGGGGCATAATAACAATGGGGCCCCTATGACTTTGACAGGACACTATATTGTTAGAATAGATAAATAAAGTAGACAAACAAGGTTACATATTTATTTTTATTAACAATCACATGAAATGAATAGATAAATGTAATATAGTCCACGAAAGTAACTTTTTTAGCAGTTACAGGTTAGTGCTTAACATTCTATGTTATTTGAAGAGGACCGCTTCTAGATTTCAGATGGGCAAAATCGTTAATCACTTCTATTTTAGCATATCAGATTCTATCGACATCAGCGGCAAACACCGAAAAAAAGTTGTACACTTTCTGAACCATTTCAAAAAACTTTGTTGCCTCTGATACACACCCAGCAGCATGTACACCTACTAATTCAAACTTGGAGCTTCACACTTCGCATCGTTCGCTCAATTTAAATGGAGCGAGTCACACTGATGAGTGTACTACTGAGGATTTTTCTTTAAAGTGTATAGGTGCTTAGTATACCATTATATATTTGAATTTATCTAAGCATGCTGAAGTCGGAAAGCCTAATTTTTCGGTGAGAGTAGAATAGATTCGCGCATGTAAAAGCTAGTAAGTTGGTATTGTAACGAAATAAAGAATTAACTTAATTAACCGTGTTAGGAATCACACGTTAAAAGGTAAGACCTCGTTAGTCCTTAGCTCGCACAAGTTTCTCAACTTCTGAGAGTTGTCGTTTGTATGGGGGCGACAGCTGATTAACGGAAAACCAGATTTTGAAACAGATTTTTTTTTAAGATTTCCTAATATAATGATAATACTAATAATATCAATAATCGTCTTTATTGTTCCTCAGCTATAAGTACATACATATATTGTAATAGATTACAGAACCAGTTGCTGATATACGAAGTTCAACTCAGCACAAGTGTTACTGAGTTGTTCTTCCATTCAACCTTTGAAATGGAAAATCAATTCATATGAAAACAGTGTCCGTTTTTCAGAGTATTTTGTGTCGTGAAAAATGATTATCAAGAATGATTCACGAATCGACTTCGGGCATGCTTTGATGAAAGCTAATTCACCAATTTCCATCTCTTCGTAATTCACCAATGATACTTCTTTAAAATATTGCGCTCTAAAAGGGTTAAACTCGCCTCTTCTGAATACAGCTCTGACAGCTTTGTTTGTTGGTTTATCCGAATTAATATATTAACAAAGTTGAGACAGTCAAACTGTGTATTCTATTACAACAATTTTTGTAAGATATACAATTCTCATAACTATCTCATCATAGCCTTGTGAGAATTTGGAAAATGATCAGTTCAATAAGTCATACTTTCTAAATAATGAAATATATTTGGAAGTGTCCGTCAGCGAAGCCTAAAAACAATATTCTGCAACTTTTTCATCGATCGTACTATACCTTGTAGCTTTGGAAAAGCTACATGGAATTCTTCCATGTTGTGTATTTATTTACTAGCAACACTTGCGAGAACAGACCACACAGTTAATCAACTACAGTGATGAGGAAAATAGTATTTTCTAGAAAACCTTCAACCTATTCACCTAAATTTTTCTCGATAGTAATATTGAATTCCACTATTTCACGCGCATGTTCTACGTATTTCAACCTAATTATAATATCCTAGTAGATAAACTCACTATCGATTAACATTGGTGGCTTTTGATATTCATTTCCTGATTTCGTTGGATGTGCATTTTTCACTAATGTTTATACCGAAGCATGGTTATATGGACATTTATTCTACCAATCATAGCCACGGATGTGAGGAGTTGAGTTGGTAAATTGATAGATGTAGCTGTTACTACGTGGTAGGAGATCATAATGAAAAGAAAATTTCTATGTTTTATACCACTTTTAATTGTAACTAACGTTACTGCAGTGTAAGTAAGTTTGAAAATGTCCATATAAGACGAAACTGCAGTAACGTTAGTTACAATTAAAAGTGGTATAAAACATAGAAATTTTGATTTCTCTTTTCATTTGTTAGTATACTTTACTGAATTATCCACAAAATATAAATCTTCAACACTATGGACATATTATTCAATCCTTAGAAGTACGACCACTTTACATATAAATTTAGTAGATTATAAGAAATTAAGCATTGCTACAACGAAAATTAGATGGTTTTCAGCCAAAAAAAGCGAAAACGTTTTGGAACTTTGGTCATTGAAGAATACCATAAAAGCCCCGACACCTTCATAGTATGGAACCATGGGAATGCAGAACTAGAGATATCTCTGAAGCAACAGCGTGAAACATTCCATGTCTATCACAATGGAGAAGGAAATCTACACGGAATTGTCATTTGTAGACGTATTTGTGAAGAGAACCAATGACACTTTGTGGAAAACATGTGTATACCGAAAACCCACGGGACAGTATTTGAATACCAAATCCAATCACCATCAATTTACCAAAAAGAGGAAGCATCCAGACTAGTGGATAGTATTTTGGCCTTTGTAAAATGAAGGAATGTATCGAGAAGAAACTAGACATCAACAAAAAATGTCTTCAACACAGAATGGTAACCCCCAAGTGATTTTGGAACATATTTTTGCCAGAAGACAGCAAGAGTCTCACAAGGAAAAGATGCAGTCATAACCGATGCTTGTCCTTTCCTATGTCAGAGGATAGTCGAAAAAGATTAAAAAGTGGTCTCAAGTACAACATCAGAACTTGTTTCAAATCCAGAAACACCATATGTGGCAGCATCACGTAAACCAAGCCATCAAAGTTGGATTGCGATTCCAAGAATTGTATTTACCGGATACCTTGTGAGTGCGGCGAATCCTATAACGATGAAACTAGGAAGCCATCGAAAGTCATCATTCCCGAGCACAAGAGAAACACAGTGAGAAGAAACCAACAAATCGGAAATAGCAAAGCACGTTTGGATTCATCAACATGACATCAAGTGGTCCCAAGCTGACATCCACAGGGAGGGACACTGGTTTGAGAGAAACTTCAAAGAAGCTGTTTATATGTCCCACGACGCATTCAGCCAAGCCAGCGTAGAAATACGCAACATATGGTAACCGAAAAATCGGTCAACTCCCACTCAATTGGTGGAGCGAAGAGAGAAAAGAGGAGATAGGAGAAAGAGTTCGAGTTACTTATAAATAGTCATCTTTTGGAGGAATAGTCCAGTCATCACCTGAAGACGATTGAAGATAATAACAATCGAAACGTTTTATTTCATTTTTAATTGTACAATTTTTACTTATTTGTTGAACTATTCATTTCAATTTTCAATTTTATTTGTTCGTTCTGAGATTTCAAATCAAATATTAGACAATGGAAGTTTGAACTAGTAAAATTCATCATGAAACATTGTCAACCATCTTTGCATCCGCACTTCTATATAAATAGTTTATTTTGAAATTTATTGCTTTCTTCCTTTCTTTTAAAGATTCCCCCAATTTAGCATTTAAGATGGAGAAGTAGAAAGCCAAAACTTTTTCTCAAAAATTTATCTGTACTGTCTCGAAAAATATCTCTTTAGTTAATTTTTTCCATATGTTCACTGTTTTTTATTCGGTTCGTTACTATTTTCAACAATATATTCATTATTATTCCAAATTTATTCTCCAATAATGGTCCAACATATTGTGACATGTATTTAAAGTTCCCTACTCGTAGTCAAAAATAAGATGACCGCCAACCGAGCTCCCAATCAATACTCTATCAAGCACACTGAAGAACGACACAAGAAAACTCGTTCGAATGCATTGAAAAATCAGATTTGATATCGCTCTCGATTAATAGGAAACTTTCATCTATCATCCCAATACAGTCCACTGAAAGTTCAAAAATAATCACTGATTAGGTGATTGCAACCCATACAACTGAAAGGTAAGACCTTCGCATAACCGACGATGATGGAAAATCATCACTTAATCTAATTCTCGAATATATCTCTCCTATGTATTCAAGTATGCAGAAGTTATACCAATTCATAAGAAGAGTGACAAAGCACTTCCTGATAACTATCGTCCGATTCCGATAATTTGTATATTTTCCAAGATTCTCGAAAAGATGATCAAACACAAGTTGGTAGCTCATTTTGAGATGAATAACTACTTCCATGATTCTCAATTTGGTTTGTGCAGTGATGAGTGTTGTGAGAGATATAGTTTAGGCGATGGACAGATGACATCATGCACCAGTAATCTTATGTGATTTGTCGAAAGCTTTCGACTGTGTCTCTCATGATATCCTTCTTCAGAAGCTGAGTTATTATGGACTGAGAGGAGTTACTCTAAAGCTTTTTGAATCTTACCCAAAAAATCGCTATCAAGTTGTTGAAGTCAGCAATGAGAGGTCAGAGTTAAAAAAATACTAACATTCATTAATGTCCCACAGGGTTCGGTCCTTGGACCTTTACTGTTCATCATTTTTATTAATAATTTGGGCCAATTTCTATCGCCGGAAAAGTGTACTTTCTTTGCTGATATTACTACCCTGATTATCTCTCACTATGACTATCAGCAACTACCGATGTTATCACTGGCGTTACAAGAAAAAGCCAAATATTGGTTTCACTGGTTTTGTGGAAGATGACCGTTTGGCAAGAGTTGGCAATTTTTCCTTTGATGATGGGTTTCCATATTTTGCGTATCACTACGCTAAATACGTTGCTGGACAATATGTATGCAGCTTCTTTGAATTTCCTCCTAAACCAATGTTCCTCTCTTTGTATGATCTCAGCTTGGGACCACTCGATGTTATGTTGATGGGTCCAAACATGCTCTGATATTCCTGATTTGCTGGTTTTCCCTCGTTGTGTGTGTTTCTTGTGCTCGGTAGATCTCTGAATGGCCTACGCAGAGACAGCATCATCAAGATCCTACCTGCAGATAAAGGAAACGCTACCGTCGTTATGGATACTGTTCTCTACGAATGAAGATCGAAGAGGTTCTTCAGAAGGTACAGAACATGAAGATCATACGGTACTCTACTGAAGATGATTGTGGATACTAACAATCGAAACGTCGTGACATAACTTCGGTTGAAATCTATTAATTTTCATTTTTATTTTTCATTTTTTGTTAATAATAATACTTAATTTTCAACTTCTTATTGATATTTCAATTTTTATTTTTTGGTTATTGTTTGGTTTTAGGTTATTTCTTTGTAATTTCAGTTTTTTTTGTTCAAATGAAATTGTTTTTTTCGGTTGATCTTTTAATATTTTTCAGGAATTTCAAATCAATTTATATTATATTAGACAACGGCAATTTATATTATATTAGACAACGGAAGTCCGAACTGATGAAATACACTACGAAACCCTGTCTACCACCTTCAAACAAACGAGAAATTTCAGTTTCAATTTTTTCAAGTAGATCCTTTTGCATTTCACTCACCTAGAAAAACCATAACCCTTCGCATGTTTACACGATAGAGTGCAATTGTACGTCCCAGCAAACAGCAATTTCGTAGTAGTTACGGCGAACATTGTTAATTAAAGTGACAGATTTATAATTAAATACAGGTAATGTAAAACCTGACAAAAGATTTACATGACATTGATTTCTCATTCAGAAAGTTTACCTACAATACTAACATATTTTGCAATGCACATTCAGCTTTGATAAGCTTTTAATAACTTTGGAACTAGAGAAAAGACAAGAAATTAATCCGTGAATGAATAATAATGAAAGGGGGAGCTCGTAGTTGTTCATTGAATTACAAAATTCTAAATAGTGAAGTGGTGAAAGTGTGAATTCTGACTGTGCATTTATTTTGATATTGGGAGAGTTCTTTATTACCGAGGTGAATTTGAGGTTAAGTTGCTTCACTGATTCACTCACGGTGGTTTAAGATATTTTATGATTCCCAGAGAAATATATACAAATTGAGGCCTTCTCTTGTGTGCTTCATGGGTCAGGTTGGCGAAAAATACAGAAACTTGTTTCCAATATGTTTTTGTACGAATGAAGGATTCATGATCTCAAGACTGACTTTCAGAATTCTTGTGAATGGTGTTCCTTAATATTGGAGCCTGAAAAATATTCCTAAACTGAATCCGTATTTTAATTTCAGAGCACTCCGAATCGACTGAAGAGAGTCGACGCAGTAGGATAACCAAATGTAAAATGAATCAACAAATATGAAAGAATGAGAAAAATTATCATTTAACTTTCCAGGATTCCGCTTCACAAGAATAGTAATAATATGACGGAAAAAAGTTTACAGAGGCTGAAAATGTAATGTAGAAATTTGGTTAAAAATTATTTCATTTTTCCCATTAACCTCTGTCACATTCTACAGATTGTCCCAGAAATGTAAAATCCTGCCAGATTGATGTTTTGTTATATTCGTGACAAATAAATAAATGTCCCCTTGGGTCGGAAAGACGGGCTTATATCGAAAATGGTCTTTTCTAGAATTCTGTAGTCAGTTCGGTACTAGAATTTTACTGACGGCGATGGCTTCAGATTCGTTACATTGCCCTCTTCACAAGGACGTTTCGCCCCGAAATGTTATCTTTGGCGTGTGTCGATACCTGCAGGACTCCCCAACTGTGAAGTTCGATAGAAGTAACAAACACTCCACAGTCGTCAGGGTCGGTCGTGGAAGATGGTTACCGCACACCAAAATCTTGATGCCGCTGGATCTGAATATTGTTTTCAACATGCTTCTCACAATTCTCCATTCCAGCCTGTCAAACCCAGAAGCTGATTTCGAGATTGCCAAGTACACAAGATTCTTGGCAACCATTATGTCCCTCAGTCTACTAATACTCCTCCAGACATCTTCATAGGACGGTTTGTCTCAAAAATGCTTTTTGGCCACCAAGTAGAAAATGTTCCTCTGGCCCTTCTTCAACTGTAGCATTTCTCCGACTTTTGGATTCTCTTCTCGTAATGTTTGGAGCTAACAGAATTTCTTGTTGAATACCACAGCGATAGCCCTGGACATTTGGAGATCCTCTCTCACGCAATGAGCTAGTGCGTAATCAACTGGAATCTTGAAAAGGTCTCGTGGCTCTGCTTGAGTTATCCTTTATCCGACCTTCTGTCCTTTCGAATATAAAGACTTGAACTTCTGGAACACCATTTCATCCTCTGGTGGTCTGAGAGCACGAACTTGGTCATGATTTCCAGCATAAGGAGCAAATCTATTATAATGGACGAACCTATGCTTTCCTCGAGATGGCTTATGGATTCGTTAGACGATCTTGTTCATGATTTTGTACGGACCTTCCCACGAGATCCGCAACATCGACGTCGCTTAGGGTTGTAGAGCCAAACTGAGCCTTCTTCATACCATCAGGCTCCGTATGTTCAGACGGACTCGTTCATGGATGTAGTCCATTCTCTGCCGAAGCTTGCTGACGAAGTCTTCCCCCGCAGTGTCTTTATCTGGCGCCATCCCAGATCGCAAGGAAGTCGCAGCTCTCTGCCCACTATAATACTGATAAGGGTTTAGCCGGTTGACTCGTGCACTCCCGAACAGTCGGCGTACTGGTCAGGTGCTGCTTCAGATTCGTTAGATATTGTTACTCCAATGATTCCTAATTGAAAACTAGTAAATTGACGTCTGTAACGACAATACAAAATATGCAATTTGAAAACACTTGCACTACAATATAATACAATAATGATCAACTGAACTACTATAATTATACAATTACGTTAGTAGTTTACTTAGCTTTCTTCTGATATAGCGTCCATATCTTACTAAAGGTGCAGGATTATTCTCGACCATCACTATTTCTCAGTACTGTTAAATTGTATGATTTATAACTTTTTGTATTATATACAAAAATTTTCATTTCTCTTTTGAAATTTTACTTATAAGAATATTTCATATATTTTATATTAGCATTTACTTTCATACATTTTTATATTCCATTATTTATAATATTTATTCCATATATAGACTGTAATAATAGCATTGCCTGTAACTGGGTACTCCTGTTGGAAATAAATCGTTTTTGTTTTGTTTCTCAATCCGTTCTACCCGCGTCGCGTCGTTCGTTATTCCTCCAGTTTCACCAATCGATCCTCTTAGAAACGAGTAGAACCACAATAGGTGAACATAATTTGGGTTGATTGTTGGAGCCGCACTTGCCTCTTTGCTTTATTTTCCACTTCATTTTTAAATGAAACTTATAGTTTCCAGTCGTGTGTGAAGCATGCTTTAACCTTGATACTACCCGAACAAAGTTGATAAATATCAAGGCATTTTCTTATCATGGGATATTAATATTACAAGAAAAGTGCAAGTGCTTTCTTACTGAATTTTACCTCTGGTAATTATGGAATAAGGCACCAGCTTGTATTTCCATAAATAACCTTTGCCGTCTCATGATTTATATATACATCCATATTATACTGAAAATACCTTCTCAAATTGTAATTAATCACAAAATTCACAGTGCACAGGTGGCAATAATAACGAACTGAATTGAATTTTCATTTGGTGAACTCTCAATAATTGAGGTATTTTCTGTAAATTTGCTGTCCTCGTCTACAAAACCTACCCAATACTCAAATGTGTGAAAAAAAAGTAAAATCCTATCAATGTGCGGAGGTTTTTGTTCATAATGGATTAACTAATTTTGACGTACACGTATACAGTTATCGAACGGCCACCACTCTAGAATTTCTGGACATAAATTAAATTTAGGTGTATTGAAATAGGAACAGGTAAGTAACTTGAATACACTTCGTTCAAGATTTTCACCTATAAAATAATTTACTTGCTACTTATATGGTCATTTACCATTCATAGATAGATTCCCATGTAGAGATTAATACACGTCCGACGACAAAGAAAATGTTGTTACTACTACAAGAAATACATTCATTTATAGGAGTATATTATACTACACTGGGTGGAATCATGTATTAAAAATTGCATGCACTGGAAAAATATTACATAATATTGACAACTTTCCATGTCCGAATATGTGCTAGGTAACATTTTTAACGGTCATCGTAACAGTTACATACAACTTTTATACAGGGCAGATATTCCCATTTGGATCGTCACTTGGAAATGTTCAATATGGGCCTATACTATATGTTTTATTTAAATTTTGATTAATCCCTCTCCAGATTTCATCTATCATATTCATGAGTCCACTGTCAGATATTGAACATATCACCCGCATTTGTCAACAAGAAGTGGTCACATGTCGTACAATATAGTCAATTACAAACTAGTACAAAATAATCGCAAACAAGTTGAAACGTATTAACGAGGTATTGTCGAGACTAATGTACCAACTGAAATTTTTTGTACTCAGTACTTGTTACCAGAAGTGATCAACTTTATTGTTGTATCACTTTGAGTTAAGAGTATTTGAGTGATGAAGACAATTTAGAAAAAAATTAAGAAAATGAAATTGAGTTTTACTTTTCATAAACACGAATATTTGTAAAAACAAAAAAATACCGACAACCTGAGGAATCAGAACCAACGTTATATGTGTTCACGGTTCACCTCATTATTTATGAAATTATTATTATTTTTTGTTTTATTACCTTTTTTAAGTGCAAAAGTTGAGTGAGGAAATTTT
>WOGP01008096.1:285-11393 GCA_015342065.1 Leptinotarsa undecemlineata
TTTTCAAGGATTTCAAATCAATTTATATTTTATTAGACAATGGAAGTCCGAACTGATGTAATACACCACGAAACATTGTCAACCACCTTCAAACAAAGGGTCTTACGTACTTCAATAAAATCATTGTTATTATTATTTGAATCTGAATGATAATTACAATGATGAAAATGATAACAGTAAGAATCTGCATCGATCCATCACAAAAGAGGACGATGCGGGGATTACGGAGCTGATGTGCAGCTTTTGGATGCCGGAGAGACGTATACTTACCTAAGATTGGACCAACGTCACTCATAAGGGGTAACTGCAGTGAAGAACTCTCTTTGCTGCAACTATCACCACAAACTTCAACAGATCTGGTGGGACTTTTGAGTTTGGAGTAGCTACTATTATAAAATAGTACAGAACAAAGCCTGTAAAATCACCAGGAATTTGGATCTCATTATCCACAATGTCCGCTACTAGGAGAGAGCAGGAATTGATGCATTTTCTTCGAGACAGTTGCCCGAGTCGCTGATGAACTTGGTTTATTTTTTTTATGTATTTAAAATCATCCGCATCAACCTGATGGTTATTAACGGCGGAGTGTACTTATTACAAATCATTAGGCAGTATTTACAATTTTATAATAAGGTTGAGAGCAGTTAGAAAGCAAATAATATTTTTCACTTGAAGTCGTCCTAGAGCTTCTTTCAAATCTTGAGGTATATTGTAATTGTCTCTTTCTATTTCGAACATCGGACATTCCTTTATGATGTGTTTTACTGTTAGCGGCATTTCACAAATTTAACACTGTGGTTCCTCTCCTCTAAATATCAGGTATTCATTGGTAAGCCTTGTATGTCCTATTCTGAGTCACTTGTTCTCTTCTCCGCAGATTTTCATTATCCCATGGTCCTACCACTGTTTTGATTTTTTTAAGTTTGGATTGTGTATTTTGCCATTTCTTGTTCCAGATGTCCCTCAGCATTTTTTTTATATATGATTTCAAATCTGTGTAGGGAGTGAGCTGTGAGGCTTTCTGGCTCGGATTTATTACTGCCTCACGTGCGTTTCGGTCGGCTGTTTCGTTGCCTCTTATTCCTATATGGGAGGGGACCCAAATTAGGACAACTTGCTTATTTATTATTTGCTTATATTATTTGCAAATTATATAGTTCTCTTTTGATAATTTTACCGAATAGATGTCTCACATACATTTTTTAGAGTGTCTGCAGACTATTGATCGAGTCTGAGATTATTATAAATTTTTCAGCTTCAATTTTGCATAGAGAAGTGCTTGGAGAATGGCAAAAAGTTCTCCTGTGACGATTGTTACTGTTTTCGGAAGTTTGAAACTTAAATTCATTCGATCAATTACTACTGCAGCACCTACTCCTACATCAGTTTTTGAGGAATCTGTGTACATTTCTTTGTAGCCCTTATACTTAATGAGCAGTTACCTGTAGTTCTGGATAATGATGTTAGTACTTGTGGCATATTTATTGAACTGGGATAGTTGGTAGTTGAATATGGGTGGGTTTAGCAGTCATGGTGGTGGAGTACTAATATTTGTAGGATATATAGAAGGAAATTTCTGGATTTGGATTGAGTCAAGACATCCTCTGATCCTTTCGGAGTGTATTCATTTCGTTCAGAAATTAATATTGGGTTATTGTGGATCAACATGTTTGTTTCCGTGGCTTGTTTGCAGAAAATTATGTACAAATAATCTGAGAAACCACCTCCACAAAGACACCCGTGTAATAACTATAAAGAGTCAACAAAAAACACATCTTAAGTTATCCTAAATATCTTCGGTTGTTAAATTCCACGAAAAGTTATTTAGTTTTGAATGGAAAAATAATACTTACATCAAAAAAACTCTCTGAACTTTCTAATACTATTTTTTTAAATATGAGAGACATCCTGTGAGTGATGGAAAACTATTTCATAAAGGTTTCAAAATATAGCATCACTTTTCATTTGCGTGTTTGAAAAGATTTAGTTATATTGAGATACCTAGTGTGTATTACTTAGATTTGTTCATGAATTTACTTCAGTTAAATTCCTAGATTGAAAAAATACCCAAAAATAGTTGTTTCATCTATATAAATATATTTAACTAATATTTTGTTTCAGATAAAGAGCGTTGGCCCAAAACTAGTACCATTTTTGAAAACAGTTGCCGTTTACTTCGTCATTTTCATTCCAAAAGACAAACCATCAGTTCTTAGCACAATTTTGAAATGCCTTCCCATCGTAAGCCTAATGCTTTTTGTTCTACTGCATGGAATGAATTTAAAAGATGAGTAAGTTAATTTCCTTATTTTATAATATTCAAAAAAAAATCTAGAAAATACCAAGAAATATGAAAAATATAGGAAACAAAAATTGTGGTTTTCAAACGTCTTGTACGTTATTATGAGTCTACTTTGAACTGTAGTATCTCAGTCGATACTTATTTAACACAAGTCGATCAATTCCGTCATCATTAAAATTGCGTACACGGGATTCGATGAAGTCGACGAAGGCCGTTTTTGCCAGGTCGTGATTGGATATGGAGCTACAAAAACACATGCATTTACATGCATTAACAGTTAATTCACAGAGAGAAATTGTGTCACATATCGCCAAAGATATTTTGTCAAGAATTGATAAATTTTCTAATAGTAATTAAATAAAATAGGATGGTATTCTGAGGAAGTCTAATCACCAAACAAAAGTTTTGTCAATTTCGTCAATAATTTATTGAGAACTCCTGATTTCACCATGGAGCGTGTTGTGTGCATTCAGGCTTGTGAAGAAAACTTGATTATAGAGTGGTGCTTTTCTCGTAATCATTGGAATAAAAAAATGTGTATCAAGAAATCGTAATTGTAGCTTTCAGAGATAAAAGTAATTTTTTTAATGAAGTTGTGAATTTGAATTTCCTAATTACATTTTATAAAAGAAAATGAGAGCTTGATACATAAATGAATTATGAAAGAGCAACCATTCTAACGAACTTTGAACTGGGATAAATTTGGGACAAAATAAAATTATTTTCATTGCACGATTTTTCAATTTCTAGTCTATAGATCTCGTTTTCATTGAGCAAGTACAGTATTGTAGAGCAATAGTTTGGCCATTTTGCTAGTTTGTTAAGTAACTCGAACAAATGTCAAAGATCCCAATTTTTATGATCTTGAGCATGAGATCATAAATCGACGTATTTTGTTTAACAACTCAGTTTTTTTCATACATCTTTATTTCGAAAAAAACTTCTCTGTGTGTTCCCTTATACAAACAACTGATTTGCTTTTACAGAAGCGAGAAGGAGAAGCGGAAGAGGGAATATAAATGGGACTATAATTTGACTCGTTCAAATCTAAATTGCACAATAGACATATTATGTTAAATAAATTCGTATCCTGTAGAGTGTGTGTAACAAATAGTTATTGCCTGACAAATAAAGCTATTATCGATAATAAGGTTACTGGATAATAAAGTTACTGTAGCAGAAACGTACTTATTCTGAATTTTGCTATTACAATCAATTTTGTTGATTCTTTATTCATGCCGGTATCCAGGCCGGAGTGCTTCGGATAATTACGTAAACAGGCCCATGTATGTGAAGCTAAAACTCTGAAGTCTCCCGAGAAGGAGACGACTAATAAAGAAACGTGGGTGGCAACATTGCCTTGAGCAAGACTACTGCTGTCCCCCACCCCTCCTACAAGGAAGCTCCTGTCAACTGTTGACAGGAGGAACTTGGCCAAATGCACCTGAAAGGAAAGCAACGGTTGAGCAGACAAAAAGAGAAAATCATTGAACTACTCGAAATGAAACTTGATACCTGATTCTGTGACAAATTTCGAACACAGAAAGTGCAGGATATAAATGTTACGATTCATGGGATATGCGATAAATAAATGAAGTAGTAGAATATTGAATTGGGAATTTTTAATTGATTAAATTTTTTAATAATTTGCAAATTCATTATTTGAATTATGAATTTGAAAATGAAAAATAAATTCAAATCATAATCAAAGATAATTTTCTATACTTTACACAATGTATTTTTTTAACATCCTTTATTTTGGCATGAGTTATGAGACACCTTGTATTTTTTATACCACATCGTCGACTTTTGTGAAAGGCTGTTAAAATTTAATTCTCAATACCCACATTGAATATTATGTTTCCAATAGTGTTTCATAGTTTTTCAAGGTTGGCAGATACCTAATCCGATTATTTTATCGGGGCTTATAAGATTCAATTTTGTTTCACATTAAACATTTCGCCAATTTCGGTAGCAATTTTTGTGACATATTTTACTTTCAAAAAAAGGTGTTTTGTTTCATTAATCGAACTTATTTGCAATAAACATGAACTAGTTTTATCTTTTATCTCTCACAGTAGACTTTGATCTTGCCTATTATAAAGATAATTATTTAAAATGTTTTGTTGTCTCGATAGTAATTATGAAAGTAATAGGTAAACCTTGATACTCTCATTTATGGCGTTGTTTTGCAATATTATTTGAAAAAATCCGGATATAGGGTGTCCGTAAAAAGTATTATCGATCTACAAAAAATAATTCTGTGAACCTTATCAATAAAAATGAATCAAAGAGAACAATATCTGGTCCAGTAACAAACGTTTGGCCTGCTACTGCTGTAGGCATCATCAGTGGTATCTGCCTTTTCTTTAAACGTAGTATTAGCCTGAGAAGTAGTTGTTTTCCGGCAGACATTTACCAGAACCTACTGTGTATGTACGTTGGGGGAGGTGAATATTTTGAGATCGCATTTCGCAATATTCATTTTCTTATACGTATGTATAATAATAATATTACATAATATTAATTGCTTTGTTAACTATCAAATTGTTAAGATATAAGAATGAGTATTTGTTGTAATAAATATTTTTATTATTAATTTTCCCTAAGATTGCGCTGGTCGGGCCCTGTCTCAGAAACCCCGATACATTAGGGGTTTCGGGAACAGTGATCATTGGATCCGAGAATCATGTGTCCTCAGCAAACGCAATGAGCCAAGAATGACAGCCTTTTGCATTAGTCTTGCTATGATTTCTGCCTCAACGCGGCAAGCCGGTATCATCATAGATTCGAAAGGACATAATTTTACCAAGGAATCCAGTAATCAAAACAACCATTTTTCCAATAGTGACCTGGATAGTCTGTGAAGTTCGAAGATAAAATCTCGATATTTAATTCGTTTTTCTTCATTTTTATATGATTTTCGTCTTATATTAGGGTTCGCGAGACACAAAGACATACATACTCATACTCATACATATATTGTTCTTCTTTTTTCAGATTGGTGTGGATAGCGATATATATGTCCCAAATATTCATTAGTTTTTCTATTTCAGGAATACTTGCAATAATCTTTTTTTTTTCAGATACAAATACTCGAGAAGGATTCTGACCGGACTGATTTTTTGCTGTATTGGAGATGCGTTACTGATTTGGAACAATTACTTTGACTTAGGAATGCTGGCATTCATTATAGGGCATGTAGAGTATGTTAGAGCATTTGGTTTCAGACCTCTTAATTTAAAATTAGGACTGTTTTTATATTCTCTAGGAATAACTGGTAAGAATTTTACGAGAATATATGGTACTGAGATAGCTTTGTATTTTAAAAGTATCGTTGTTCGTCTAGCGTATTGTGTTCTTTGTTGTGACTAATTGTTTTCAACAAGGGCGGGTCAGGAATCTCTCGCGTCAGTCACATAACAGGAAGCACACTCAATCCACTTTCAAAGAAATTAAAACACCTGGTCGACGCGACGGTTGGTTCGAACTCAATGCAGTCTCATATCTCAATTACGAAGAGTCATAATCCTAATATATCACCATTATCAAACATATTTTTCATCTGATTGGAATTCTTTTTTCGTTGGATGAACATTCGAGAAGTCTAACTAGAACAAATGTCGTTTTCAGCGTCAACTTTTATTATTTTTCAATGCCATAAATCGAAAATAATTATCAGCGATTTCTTTAAATTTAACCATATCATTGGATTCATGTAGTTTCGAAAAGGTTCGACATTAAAAAAAGTTATAAGGAAACAAAATTTTAAAAATATACCATTTGAATATTCCACCAGTTCAATTTTAGAACTTTCCTGAAAAATCTGACTGGGAATCAAAAGAGTGTATTAACATATTCTCGAGAGGTCCAAACTATCAAAGTACGAGGTGAGAACAGAAAATAACAGTACTAGTTTTCTGTAAGACAAACGGTACGAGCCTTATTGTCGAGTCGCCTGACACCACTCCTCCATTTTCCTGCTCGTTGCTCGATAGCATGACCATATATTGTATACAAACCCATGTCAATATTGTTCCTGAAGTTACTAATGTTACTTTTTGACCTTCAAAATCACGAAGTTATGGTTTTACCCATTTTGTTACATTATGAGAAACTTTCCACTGACAGTTTACCCACCAAAACTAATTAACACATCTAAACTGATAGTTGACATATCATAAGTGACAGTTAAAGTATCAAAAACGACAGTTGGAGAACATGTTCACACGTCCTTTGTCAGTTCTGATACGTCAACTATCACTTTTGAAATTTGCTAGTGTTGCCAACCTATCGACGCGAAATGCCTCGCTTTGTGTGCGACTCGTTCAAAAGTTACAATTTTTTGTCAAATGTTACTTTTTCCAATTTATCAATATCAATTTTTATCACATTACAAATTTCTTGTAGGATACACTAGTTTTCATTTTTCTAATACACAAGCTTCTATTCTTATTTATCAGTGTAATGATTAGGTTTGACATTTGAGAAAATATTTTGAAGTAGGAAATTCTCAAGACTTATTTGCGACTGAAAATAATTGAAAGATAAATGAATTCGCTTATGTTTGATTGGTCTAGAGGTAGCGAGTTGTGAACGAGTTGGCAGAGAACGAATCTCGTCGGAGGTCGATGTCGAAGCTTGCCTTTGCAATTGACCGCCTTGAAGATTCTTGTTTATCTTTGATATTCGAGGATTCTCTGTCGGTTCCATAGATGTCGTTTTCGTAAGGGGAGATATTCATCTTACTTATTCAGGCTTGTCCTTAAAGGAAGGTTGAGTCCAGCAACGTGTTCGTGCTTCAGCCGAGCATCACTGATGAGACTTATGACGGATCGAAACAGCACTGTCTGGTATTGAATCATAAATACGTTGTATTTGGGTTCTGGTTTTCAAACAAAATCTATATTTTTTTCATAAGATACAATTGACCGGTATTAACATTAGAATCTAGAAATACATTATTGTATTTTGGGCGATGTTGTAAAATATCAAACGAAAATTTAATCGAAAGGACTATTACAAAATTTTGACAGCATTCATTTGAAATGTGTTCACTTCGAATATTTTATCATAGTAACATCACCCCCTTCCCCAAAATGTTCATTCTTTTATATGCTTTTTCAAAATCGTTCAGCTGTGTTTCATATTTAAATAAACCTCATATTAGAAAAAACAACAATGCAATTACAGGAAACTGATCGATGGTCAATATTATATATATATTCCAGTTTTACTATACCTACTGCCAAATCTGCATGGAGTGTTTACGATTGGAGTTCCTATATATATTTTTGTTATAACCACAATGCTGTGGAGAGCAATAGCAAGAGTTCAGTTCTTTGAGGTAAGTTATACCTACAACAGTTTGGTTTCTCTCTGTATACATCATGATTTTGTTGTTATTTTATTGTGTTACAGATAGTCGCTCTAATCAAGAAATGCTTTATACAGAAGTCTTACAATTTTTTCTTCATCTTGTAATCGTTTTGCAACTACACTGTGGACTCAAATAATAATTACTTCCTCTTTACTTTTGAACGGGACAAGATATGATATCGACGTCGGGAAAAATGAAAATAAAAAGATATAATTTTTAGTACTTTTTGACAAGAATGACAATATTGTTGCATTTTTCGTCGCCGAGAGAGCGCTACCAAGTTTTATTTTCAAATGGAAGGAGGGTTGTTGGGTAACTTGTTTGGTAACTATTTCAGATTTCAGTTTCCTATCCACTTTTTCATTTTTTATCATTGGATTAGGAATTACCGTGTTAGGAATCACACGTTAAAAGGTAAGACCTCGTTAGTCCTCCTCGTTAGCTCACACAAGTTTCTCAACTTCTGAGAGTTGTACGTATGGGGGCGGCAGCTGATTAACGGAAAAACAGATTTTAAACAGATTATTCGTTCCTGAATAACTTGGAGTTTAATATTCGTTTCAATAATCTGCTAAAAAACTATAAATATCAGATTTTCAAGAAAAAGATGTTTTCAAAACCCACAACAGTTAATTCCAATAAATTTCCAAAATATTTTCCATTTACTTGCAAGTATACCTACCTCTTTTTCTATTAACGACGTCTGTTGAGATTTTTTTAAATGAATAGAAAACTTACCAGAGTTCGTGCAGTGTCCTATTCAGGATGTGTTCCATAGGAGGAGGGGGGAAAATATGGACATTAAATGAACAATTGTGAGTCAAATGAAATGAAATGACAGATGAAATGCAATTTATGGCTGTTAAATATTTCGAATTAAAGTCTACAGTGCAATAAATCCTTTTTTTAACTACTTCTTTCGGAAAATTGATTAGTTTAGTATGGGCAAATTTGATTTGAGTAGTTGCCGAAAGAAATTAATGTCTAAAGTTTAAGTCTGTACAAAGTCAATCCGAAAAGTTTAATGTATGGGGTCTAATAAATTTGCTAGTTGATACCATATGAAATCTCCCACATAAAAGTAATGATTAGACCCGTATTATACTACGTCGCCCATGTCAAACAAAGAAACTGCCGACATTCGGTAACTATTTATTTTTTATGCCATTCGAATTGACTTCGTATGTACTATACCTTGAGGTGAAGTTATAACATTGTCAATATTTGTGAATGGCAAACTATCAGGTTTCATTAATTTTTTTAATCTTCCCAATTCTGTTGGAATACTGCCGTGGTTGGTAAAACTAGGTAGAGTTTTACAGAGACACATTGTACTTGCTAATATTCAAACTCATTTTTAGGATTTATGGACTTGGAGCAAACTGGGTACATGTGCAGGTAGCATCTTATTTGCATTATCCGATCTTATCTTAGCGATTGACAGGTTTAAGTACAATATCGACTATGTACAGGTTAGTGCAAAATTATTAGTATTTACTATTTTATTCAAGTCATTTCACCAATTTTTTAAATTATTTCATTTACTATTTTATTTACGAAGAACCAAAGTTTTCCTGGGAATTGGTAAATTCAGGTAATAAAGTTTTGTGCTCTCTATTCATTAATGGGTATAAATGCACTTATTTTATTACTGTTTTGAAATGAATGTAATATGATTACATTAAACTTATTCACCCAACAAAAACAAGTTCCTTTAATGATCTCCTTTCTTTGTGTAGCTATTTGCAAGGCTTTGTTAGTTTTTCCATTTTTGATAACAATTACAATTTGTTTGGTGCTTTGAGAGTTGAATACTTGAACCCATGTACTATATTTTTTTTAACTTTTCATCTTCCATACTTGCACAACATAGCCAGAAGAATACAAATAATAAAAAAATTATTGAACTTCATACGGCTGCTTCATTTCATATATCTAGTGACGTCACTAAACCGCTTCTTTGAGGCTTTGCTCGAAGTAAAGTGTCAATATTCTTCACATCACAAGTCGATTTCATTCAGTTAAAATAACCCAATTAATTAGCAGATATTCTTTGTAAATTTAACGCCACATCAACCCAACTTTTCCTCTGAAAAAACATGAAATTAACTTCATAAAATGATTTGTCTGTTATAGATGCAGTTCAAAAAAAGCGAATTGACAGATTACTAACACAAGTCATAATTTTACAGACGGTTGGCTAAAGGAAAAAAACATATTTTAAAACGGATAAGCGATAATCAAATATAAAGGGTTATTTTTCGCCGTTAAAAAATATTCGCATGGGACTTATTGCATGAATTAAATATCTTTGAGTCGCTGAACACGATCAAAAACTACTGGGTTGTTACGAATGATGTTGTGTAATTATAAATACTATCGTTTTCATTGTAAAAACGATAGATTTTAGGGGCATCACAAGAAATAATGATTTTTATGAATGAAAATTCGTAAAATTGTAAGTAAAGGCTCTCTTCCAATATATTGGAAGACGTAGAAGATGGAACGTGTATGTCATAGTGAAGGTTACACAGGTTTTTTATTCATTTCAGCGTTGTTGAGGTCATCCGAAACTGCAAATTCTTTGGAATCTCAGCATATTGAATTAAAGAATAAATATTATTTTTGTCTCTCATGCCCCTTCCATTATGTTATAAGCCTTTCAAATGATATACCTACCTTTGCTTTTTCAGGTACTCGTGATGTCCACCTACTACGCAGCGCAAGTTGGCATTGCTGTAAGTGTAGTGGACGCAACATCTTCAGAACAACTAGCCAAACACAAGAAAATGTAAATGTGGCCTATAAACCAAATATATTAAGCTCAAAGTTTAAGCCAAAAAACTGGACGTATTTTCATTTCTTGTAAACATTTTAAAGTTTCATCTACTCGTAAGTGTACTTGTCTCCTTGTTACTCTGAACAAATCATAATATGAATAGAGAGTAGACAATAAAAGAACAAAAGTCATAATCTTATAGTATTAAAAAAGTGTTCATCGAAGTCATAAGAAAGCTTGGACGAATAGAAATGTTTTCAGATTCAGAAGTATATTCAGTTAATTGTAATTCTTGACTTGTTATGATGAATTCAAGCACACTAAATTAGCAAAGTGACAATTATCTATCAGCAGAAAGAAACTAGATGGTTAGGTAAACAAAATTACAAGTTGCATGTATAATATGAAAGTGCATGAAGTATTAAAATTTCTGAGAAACTTGGAATCTTATCTACTGTTTCACGTGAAATAGGAATGTAGGGTTGTGCTTCTTCATTTTTTCCTAAATCAGTCTAAATGTAACTTTCTGCCACAGGATTTTCAGTAAAACTTGATTGTAAGCGAAGATGTGGATTTGTATCTCAGATTTGTATAATCAGAGTGTTTCAATTGGCGCGGGTAGATTTTGGCGCCCCGTGGCGGCCATT
>WOGP01008097.1:589-11391 GCA_015342065.1 Leptinotarsa undecemlineata
ATAACTGAAATGCGCCTTTCCATATGTGCCAATAGCTCGTTACTTGATACCGTACGAGACAGCATGGTTCTATTTCAAAAACCTTTTGAGTTTTGGCCTTATCAATAAATCCATAACGTAACCAATTTACGAAATAACGCTCTGGGCAATGGTGGTTCAGAGAGGCTTCGATGCAATGGTTCGTAATATAAAACCGTATATGTTCGGCTCGTTTCTCTTCTGGAATGAGATGACACGGTTTCTTTCCGAAAGCATTTTGTTTTTTGGCTGTATCAAGGATTCTGGAAGCATTTTGTGTTTTGGCCGAATCAATAATTCCGTAACGTAACCGAATATGGTACGAAATAACACTCTAAACAATGGTGGTTCAGAAAGGCATGAAGGCAATGGCTCATAACATAAAAACGTACATGTTTGGCTCGTTTCCCTTCTGAAAGCATTTTGTGTTTTGGCCGTATCAATAATTCCGCAAGCATTTTGTATTTTGGCCGTATCAATGATTCTGGAAGCACTTTGTGTTTTGGTTCTATTAATAATTCCATAACGTAACCGAAGGAGATATAGAATAACGCTCTAAGCCAAAGGTGGGCAACCTTTTCGACACTTGGGCCAAAATTCGAAAGTAGAATTTTACCCTGGGCCGCAATACCAAATTTTACGTATAGTGCTCGCCAGATAAGTTTGCGCACAGTCAAAATCGGATACTAATTTTTCCTATTAAAACTCAGTTAGGGCTTAGAACAAAACAAAAACTGTAACTAGCAAAGAAAACACCCCAGTCACGCGCAGAGTTATCTGACACGCACTCTAACTGAGCAGTACAAAAAAAACATTATATTTGGAGTTTTTTTAAATAAAGTAAATTTCTTAGGAACAAAATGTATTAAGTGACACATTTTTATTTCTGCATGATTCTCAAACAAATTATTTAACTTACACATTTTAATTCTGCTGCTGTAGGTACCTGATAACGTGAGTTGCGCTGTTGGATCTAGCCAGCAGGGCCGTGTCGTCTGCGTAGAGAGCCAGCTTTTTGTTGCCGTTCTCTGGCCTGGGCACGTCTGCTGTGTATATAGAGAAGAGGTGTGGCGAAAGGACCGCGCCTTGCGGGACTCCTGCTTCTAGTTGTCGGGTTGTCGAGAGTTCCTTTCCCACTCTGCAGCGGAACGTCCTGTTTTCTAAAAAGGAATCGATTAGTCTTACCATTGTTTCCGGGTATCCGAAGTCGCTCATCTTCGCTATTAGCCCGTTATGCCATACTCTGTCGAACGCCTTGGAGACGTCTAGGAATATGGCTCCGGTGTTGCGTCCTCTGCCGAGGTTGAATCCCTCTGTTGCAAAGTCCACTACCCTTAGGACTTGTAGCTCGGTGGAGTGTTCAGATCTGAATCCGAACTGTTCGTCCGGAAGGACTCCCAGTTCGCTGGTTTGTTCTTCTAATCTTTTTAAGATGACGCGTTCCGCCACTTTGCTAATGGCTGGAAGTAGGCTGATTGGCCTGTGGTTCTGTGGGAGCAGGTGGTTTTTTCCTGGCTTCGGTATGTGGATTACCGTTGCCTCCTTGAACGGGCGCGGGAAGTGCTGCAGTCTCAGCATGCCATTCACGATGTTTGTGATGGCTGCTATGCCTTTTCTAGGCAGGACTTTCAGTGCCCGGTTCGTTATTCCGTCCGGGCCTGGGGCTTTCCGGGTAGTTAGGTGTCTTACGATGCCTTTCACTTCCTCGGGGGATGTCGCGGCCAGGGGTTGGATGTTCGCTTGTCGATTCTTTATTCTTCGCGCCGTTCTTTCCACCTGTCGTTCTGTTTCTTCTACTTCGTCTGTGAGAGGAACCCTGTTCACTCTGCACTGCCTCTCGAAGTTGTCCGCAAATGCTTCCGCCTTCTCCAGGTCAGTGTAGACGATTCCGTGGTCTCCCCGTATACGCGGGCATGGCTGCCGGGGTCCGTTCCTTAGTATCTTCTGCATTCTCCATGCAGAATTATCCTCGGTATTTAACTCTTCTAGACGGGTGGTCCACTGTCTGTCTCTGATGTTTTTCAATTCTTCCTTCAGCAATCGGTTGGCTCGGTTCATGCACGCTTTGTCCAGTGGTGCTCTTGTTCTCTGGAACTGTGTTTTCAGTCTTCTCCTTATCCTAATCAGTTCCACCGTTTCTGGTGGGAGGTGGTCTTGGAAGTTGAAGCGCGGGGCAGGGACTTCCCGTGCGCTTTCGTTCACCGTTCTGATTATTGCTTGCTGTAGTTGGTCCACAGCGTTCCTCAGATCCTCTGTTGTTTCAATGCGTGGCATGTCTCCCATCGCATCGTGTATGGCGCGCTGGAATCTATTCCAGTTTATTACTCGCTTAACTGGGTTATCTGCTTCCACTTCACCTCTTCCTATTGAGAATAGGATGGGGTTGTGGTCTGATGACCCTTCGTCTAGCACTTCCATCTCCGTCGTTTCGATGTTTTGTACTAGTGCGATGTCGAGGATGTCGGCAAGTTGTTCTATGCCTCTTTGTGGGTAGTGAGTTGGTGTGTGCGGTGCCACCACTGCTATCTCTTCAAATTCTTCTAGTAGTCCTATTAGTATGTTTCCTCTCGCGTTTCCATACATGCAATTCCATTGTCTTGATTTGGCGTTAAAGTCGCCGATGGCTACTGTTGGTAGGTGATCTGGGAATATTTCCATCATATCCGTTCGTTCTAGCCTTGTTTCTCTGGTTTGTGGGCGGAGATATACTGACGCTACTCTTATTTGGTCATATCGACTAGTCTTGATTTTGACCGCTATGGCTTCGCCGATTGCTATGTCCGGTTTCCTATCTTCATGTTGTGTTAAGTCTGCTTTCACTAATAGCGCAGCGCCCCCTGCGGCGTTGCGTCCCCCTGGCCTTTCTGCCCTGTATATTTTGTATCCTGGGATACTACATCTCGTCTCAGTTCTGATTTTTGTTTCCTGGAGTGCCATGACGTCTATTTCTAGTCGTGACAGCATTTCCAAGAGCTCATCCTTCCTATTTCTTCATCCGTTTATGTTCCAAGATCCTATCCTTAGGGTTTCTGGAATTCGTTCTGGCATTATTTTTTGTTATTTCGTGTTAGTGCAGCTAGGACCGCTTGCGCGATCTTTTGCTCATCTGCATTCAGTTTCCCTAGGACCGATACTATCTTATCTGTGTCCGTAGTGGTATGGCTTTCTTTTGGTGTTTTTCGGGGCTGCTGGGTTTTTGGCCGCGTGTTCTCCGCTTGTCGCGGCCATTTTCCTCCCTGTTGCTGTTGATGTGCCGTCCTGGGTTTGGGGAACATCCTACATCCCCGATAGCTGGCTGGGTGCGCCTCCAAGCAATTGGCGCACTTTGCCGGCGTCTCACGCGGCTTTTCGCACGCGCTTGTGATGTGGCTTTCGCCGCACTTTACGCATCTCGCCGATGCGTGGCAGCACCTCTGCGCATGGCCAAAATATTGGCAGCGATGGCACTGTGTTATATTTCTGCGGTTTATTCTTTGCGGTTCCGCCCGCACTATCAAGTTTACGCAGGTCCTTATTTTGTATATCGAGTCCTGTTCTTTGGGGACCTTGACTAGAAAAATTGGCAGGTTTGTCTTTGTTCTCCTGGAGACCATTCGGTGGCATTCGATGATCTCGTAACCCTGTTTCCTTAGGTCGGCGGCGACCTCTTCTGTCTCTACGTTATCGGGTATGCCCTTTATCACTACATGTAGTGGTACCTCCCTCTTTAATGTATAGGTGTGGAAGTCCAGTCGGGCCTCCTCTAAAAACCTGGTACAGCGTCTCCAGCTGTCCTCGTTGTCTGTATATATGACAATTCCTTCGTTCGTGAGCTTTGCTCTTGCAAAGTTTACTCGTCTATTGTTTAATTCCCTGGATACATTTGTCCACTTCGTCTTGTCGTGCAGGACGACCGGCGGAGGTTTGGATGGATCTGCTGGGGGTTGGGTTGGCCCCCCTGCTGTTTCGACAGCCTGGTTTGACCGGACTTCCGGCCATACTGGCACCTCTGGCAGTTTTCTTGTGGTGGTTGGTACCTCTGACTCCTTAGGCACCCCTGTCGCTTCCGTTTCCATTGCGTCTTCTTTGCTCTCTACAGAAATTATTCTTACCGACCTTTTTTTGGCTTTTCTTGCCTTTTTGGATTCGATTTTTTCGAATCCGTCTTCTGTCTCTGTATCTGTTGTTGCCTCGGTTATTCTTTGCCTCTTCTGGGAGGCTTCTTTTTCCTCTGTTTTATCTGCCTTGGTTTGAGACTTACTGTCCTTTTCCTCTTTGTTGACATTATCGTTTTTTACTTTTTCAGGGGTTTTAATCTCCTCCTGTTTTTTCTCGACTTTCTTCATTTTGTTGTCCGCTTTTGGTTTATTTCTTTTTTCCTCCCTTTTTCTCATTTCCATGTTTTCAGCCATCGAAATGTCGAATTTTTTATTTAATTCTACTAGCTGCCTTATTACCTGCTCCAGGGATTCCCGGAGTTTTACGTTCTCTTCTTCTATGGCTTTATATTTAGCTTCTTTCTCCACTTCCATCTTAGTCTCTCTGACCTTAGGTTCCTGGAATTAATAGATTAGCTTATTGTATTCTATTACCTGGTACTTAGTTCTGGGGAGAACTAATCTCTGAGTTCTTAGAAGAACTATTGTTGGTGTGTTTCTCAAACACTTCTCCGTTTGTAATCTCTCAGGTAGTCCTTCACAGGTACTAACTTTCACTTCACAAACTTTCGCTATCAGTTGATGTTACCTCTATGAGATCTCAACACTGAATGATACCACATCGGGTTGGAACAAAACAATTATCGTTCACTTAACGGTTCTCTCGTGCTTGGAACGCATTTTTGTTATTGCACATGCGCGTCACCATTCCAAGAACGGTTTCTTGATGTTTTGGAATAAATCTTTTATAAATCCCGTGCCGAACTCTCCGGAAGCTCTATGTAATGTAGCATTTAAAAGTGCTAGAAGCACCATTGAGTGTTGTAATGGAGTATTAAAGGCGCAATTTCGGTGTTTATTGAAACACAGGGTACTCCATTACAAACCCTCCAAATCATTAAAAATAATAAATACTTGTGTAGTCTTGCACAATTTTTGTGTAGAACACAACATTGATCTGGCACCACCTGATGACGAAATGAATGTGATTTTGGGATGTTTAACAAAGATCCTGTTGTTGACCTAAGAGCAAGACGAAACCCAGATTTATCAAGGGGTGAGAGGATGAGAAATCAACTAGTAGCAAATTTTATCAGACTTCAAGTCTGAAAAATAGGTAGGTTGAAAATATTTTGTTAAAAACTGACTTTGATGCTATTTCTGAAAAAATGATTGAATATGTCCTCATAGCTTCATTTTTGAATCTACTAGGTTTTTCGATCCATTTTGTCCTCCAGCCATAGCTTACCGCTCATCTGTTTACCAAAGAAACACCTTGTAAGCACGAAGTCAGTTATGTTTTGACTATTTCTTATGTGATTTTGATTCTTATATATTTTTTTGAGTTCAAGTTATATTACTTGTAATTACTTCAAGGATTTGTAAGGTATAGCAATAACTGAAATATGTTGAAATGATTTTTTTGCCCATCTGTAACACTTATGTATCAGATAATAAAAAATATGTTATATTTATTTTGTTTCATTAAAAACAACTTTGTGCAAAAGTAATTAAAAAATAATATCACATTCTTGTTGAATTAAATAGGTTGATAACAGAGTAAAAATAAAAACCAATGACTGAAGACTTCGGTCGATGGCCCTTTGGTATTCACCGATAAATGACATTTATTATTATTTTTATTTAAAAAATAATAACATTCTTTTTTCAAAATAAAAATAACAATGCAAACATGAAAATCACTCTTGAATAAAAAAAATAATTATTCTAAAATCTCAGATGGGCCTAACCTTTCAGCAATCAATCTCAATGCTATAGCTATATCTTTTTTAACCCTTGGAAGCACGATTTGAGTAAATCGAGTGTTTATCAAAACTTTCAGTGACTTACTGTTTATTGGAGTCAACTGGATAAGAAAATACAAGAGTCGAGTGAAGAAAAAATGGTTTTTGAAAAATAACGTAGTGAAACCACTTTGCCTTTCGAGTTCAAAAACAATAAACAAAAATAATTTATTGAAAACATTCAACAATACATAGTCGGTAATTATGACTTTTCACACTTTATCAAATTCGAAAAAACAATTTTTATTGGCTGACTTGCACAAAGCCACTTTGCACACACTACAGCTCCATCTGGTGCGATGCGGTTCCTTAGCACTACTACAATGTACACAACGCCTTGATGTTCCATACTCGGGCATGTGCTTGGATTGATCACTTCTAAGTTCCTTGGATACATGACCTTTGAATCTGCTCTGGGCAGGCGTATCTGATGGCCTAAGTTTTGTTTCAATGAATTGGCTCCAACCAAACCGGATACAACTTCGAGACGGAATTCCTCGAGTTTCATTTCATTTCCAGTTTTCTCCCTGAACAAAATATGAGTTCACAAAGGATGTGTCCAAGAAATGTCAAAATGATCGGTGCCACCACTTCCGACTTTTCCTATCTATAGCATAATAGGATTTAGCATATCAGCTTTGTCAACTCATCCCATACAACGCCTATAGTCTTTTATAGCAATGGGGCAAGCTATTTTCGTGATTGTGCCATCTTTTTCTCCTTTTCCAACAGATACATTGTTTGTAGGAGAATGTATAGTAGAGAAAAGCGTAACTACTCTCTTGTCCTTCCACTTTATGCATGAAATCATATCTCTCCTACTTAACCAGTCCGAATGGCCACGAGATAAACATTTTTAGATAACCAATAATCCCTGTAACTAGGGGAATGTTTTATTCCCATCAAAATGATGATAGCGAGAAATATCTTTATCTCGGTAAGATTAGTATTCTCAAATTTCTTACCCGACTGGGTACAGTAAAGGTTAGTTTGATACACTGGGTCATTCAAGAGATTATCGTCAAAAAAACGTTGAAAATATTCTATTGGATGATTTTTATCAGCAACCAATATTGTAGGTCCCACGTCTTCAGCGAATGGAAGTAATTTTGTAGTAAAATCCATTTTATTCCATAGGATCGTTGCTAGAAGTAAAGTATCTTCCAATGAGTCACTGCTATAGTCTCGAATATCTTCATTGTTGTTGAACTCTTTGTCTGAAAGCTCTTCAATCATAATTTCTTCGATAATTTCCTCAATATCTCCAGCAATTTGAGAGGACATATCAAGTTCCTCTTCAGCCATCCGCCATCCGACGGTATATTATCGAGTAAGTCGTATGTCTCATCTGAGGTAAGGTTTTCAAGATGGTGAAATTTATTCATTCCGAAAAAAATAAAACAGGTGTTTCAAAGTGGTTTCAGATTGTGACCGATCGTTATTCGAATATTGAACGCATAAATTCAATAACAATTGATATAAAATATATTTTTCATGAGTAATATATAATAAAGAACAATTTTAATGAAAACATACCTGACCAAAATACCTTATCACAACAAAAACCTCAAAGCACAATCAGAAGTACCTACTCGCGTTGAAAATCCACGAATAAACTACTATTGTTTCGAATATTTCAAAATCACTCGGTTCTGAGTAATAGTTTTGCTATTAGTGACTAGATGGCGCCTTCCACATGACATGAAACTATACGCTTCCATTATATTATCACTATACAAGTAGAAAACGATTTTTGAATGTAAGGTCCCATTACGAAACCACCTCCCTTCGAAGGGTTAACTGCAATGTCTTTCTGAAATTTTGAGTTTTTCTTTATAATAATATCTTTTCACCTGAGTTTTGCGAAATCTTATTTGAAACTTCCAACGTTTCACTTAATCTCTTGGATTTTGGTATGGATATTGAGGGTTTCTCCAGATATGGCTCTTTTGAAGGGCCTGGCACATTCTTTTACAGATTCTTCATTTTCTTTTTGAACTTCAGATTCGTAGTAAATTTCTAAAATTACTTCTGACTCCGAAATATTATAGTCTCCTTCAATTTCCATGGGGTCCAACATTTCTTTAATTTTTGCTTCATAGTTGTCAGCTATTTCTTGTAATGAAGGACCTCTTCCTGTACCACTTTAATTTTTTTTAGTGTCAGGAACTTTCTTATTAACATTACTCCTCAAATCAAGCCATGTCTACCTACCTAGTTTTTTCCAAGTATTTGCATCCTTACTTGTAACTTTCCCGATTCTATTGAGATGGGTGGCGAATTCTTCCCACCGAATAGCAATATTTTTTTCGTTATTTTATTAGTCATCTTTGGTGGTTGTTTCAATATAGTCATTTTCTATAAATTCAACCAATGCTTCATTCTGCTGTTTATTGGCAAAAAACAAAAACTCTTCAATTTTTAGTATTACTACTATCAGTCATCGCTAAAAAACACAATAGTTCGTTAATAATATGCTTAATAATAATAATATTTATTTGACTATGTTACATAATACAATATGTTTGTAGCAAGTCATGTTTGGCTTTACATTTGAAATTTTAACAACATTTACAAGTTAAAATTTGAAAGTTATGTGCTGTTTGCGGAAATCAATACGGAGAAAACGTCTGGTATTAGCTTTTGCATCACGATAATGTATCTGCTCACTCGTCATTGCTTGTTCATAATATTTTGGACAAAGCAACATCGTAATCCTGCCTCAGCCACCGTATTCACTAGATTTGGCCCCTGCAAATTGTCATATTCCCAAGATTGAAGAGACTCATGAAAGGGCGACGTTTTGCGACGATTGAGGAGATGAAAACATATCCAAAATTACATATCAGAACTGCTTCGAGAATTAGAAAAAACTGTTCATCTCTATATCTGGGAAGGACTACTTTTAAGGTTACAAAATAGAAATTGATGAATTAATAAATGTTTTTTTGAGAAAAATGTAAATTCACCTTATTTTTTTAACAGACAGCGTATATGCAACATCTATCAATAATAAAAATTACCTGTTTTCAGATTGAAAAAAAGATATCCACCTTAATATCTTTTCCAGAAATGCTTGATATGACGCCGTTCATGAGTAAAAATGAGAATGAATCACCATTTCCGATGGATAATAGATATTCTCTATTTGCTGTTATCAATCATTTGGGAACGTCCATCAATGTGGGACATTATACGGCATATATTCGACATCAGCGAGATTATTGGTATAAATGCGATGATCATGTCATTACTAGAGCTAACTTGAAGGAAGTTCTCGATTCAGAAGGGTGAGAATATTGAAAATAACATTGATATTCATTTTGAATTCAATAATCCGTTTTCAGGTACCTTCTTTTCTATCACAAACATGTCCTCGCGTATGAATAATCATGCAGAAGATTCAATGTACAATCGGAGTTTTATACACTTTATGGTTCTTTATTTCATTGTCCATTATTTTTTTATCTTTATAGGTCTTCTACATAAGATTGACAGGAACTGTTTGAGTGAGAGGAAGTGATTTCACTAGATGATATTTTACGTTTTTTCATGACTACTTGCGCCGTATATACTTTTTGTTTATTATGTTGAATAAAGAGATTTAAGAACTTAATGTCGCATCTTCCAAAACATATGTCTTTGAATTGATAAAAAAATATGGATATGGATATGGATATTCAGATTCTGATCTTCGTTCAACAACATGTTGGAAACATTTATTGCTTGTTAAAGAGTTTATACTCGATTGTGTATGCTATAATGGGGAATGTTCCTAAATTTGGCTTATTACAGCAAATGCAAGTTTGAACAAAATAAAGTTGAGTTTAATTCATGAGTTTTTCAAATTCACTTCGAAAAGTATTCAAATTGCTGTTTCAAATGTTGGTTTTTAATTTTTAAAGGGATTGTCCCCCGCAGGAGTAAAAGTGTTCCTTAGCGGGGGCGTGTCCGCCGACTCCGCTCCCATCGACCACATTTAACCTTCGCCGTAACGGCCGGTTGGCCTCCCAGACCTGAACCCTAAGGATTTCTGGGCATGTTTCCTGCCTGGGTACGACGGGAGGTTGGTTTGCTTCGAGTAGCTCTTTTTCCGGGAAATGGGATTTGTTTAGGTACTGACCCCGCCATGAAGGCACCCCCAAGTCTCTCTCGGCTTTGGGGTGCCCCCCTGGCATTCCACCACCCCCTAGCCCTTCCGCTAGGCCGTCAGTATCCTGCTGGAACCGGGTACGAGGCGCTCCTGTGCGCAGCGTACCCTTCTCCTCCCAGGGATCACTAAATGTTTTCCCTGGGGGGCATCGCGACGCCTGGCGACGGACGACCTGGGGTGCTCCATCATTCCTCACTTCCGTTTCGCCAGAATCCCCGAAACCTTCTTTGTTTCGGAAATCATGTCTGATGTAGCATGATCCTCTTGTCGGATTTGACAATGGCTTCGACATTTCGCTGATTATTGTCGGCACAGGATGGCTGTACACCCTTTGGAATGTTACCTTCGGTGACTCTACTACCAAAGTAGGTATCACCTCCTGAAGGTTTTTGCTCAGGGCGTTGCATATGGGGAAAACTCTCAAGTCTAGAGGCAGACAACCCGCCGGCTATGCTGAGATCGGAGCCGATCTCTGCATAGCAGATCGTGCTCTCATGTTTAACATCGCGCGAAGCCCTATTTGGGGTTCGCTTTGTAGATGTTTTCTTATTGAGGCCGCTCTTGGCGTTGTCAATTCTGCTCTCATGTCGAGTAATTGACGAAGATTGGCCTGGGGCATGCTCCTGGTCCTGGACAACACCTCTTCTCGAAGACGATGTCCATTTTCTCGGAGTAACGTCTCCTGACGTT
>WOGP01008098.1:0-11391 GCA_015342065.1 Leptinotarsa undecemlineata
GTATCTTAACAAGGGATGCTGCAATTAAGTTTCTTTATATGAAAGATCCTTTCTTTTTTTCGATGAGCATTCACCTTCTTAAATGTTTTACACTTATTCAGTTACACCCTGTATAGGGGATGATTTCATTTCTAAGTGACTTTATTACATGAATCGTCTAATCAGATGGGCTGTATTGCGTAGACAAAATCTTCAAGATATCCCTATAAGAAAAGTACAAGTCCGAGAATTGTACTGATAACTTTAGTAAGCCTTCAGTTCCAATCCACTTATGTAAAAAAATACCATCCTTTAAAAAATCTGTCAGAATTTGACGGAAAGAAAATATCTGCTCGTTCGTACAGAGATATATCTCACTGCTTGAATTACGATCAACAAATGAAGGCCACACATTCCAATCATTGTATAGGGTCTTTCATTGAATGCTTCCTATCTTTAGATTCAAATAAAACAAAGTATGTGTGAGACATCATCGAATTTTTTTTACTCGTTTTGAAGACCTATTGATTCAAATTACCGCCACCGGCACCGCTTCTCCCTCCGGGTGGAACCACATGTCGTTGGTGCCCATATCATCCAATTCAAGTCAAAAGAAGTTGGTACTCATCGAGTCGCTGGAGATTAAATCCATTTGGAAAAACGGTCTCAGGAAGATTATTTCACATAAACGCAGTTCTCCAGATGAAACAGTTCTTAAACAGTGAAGTTTGAGGTGTACCGAGTTGAACCTCAAAATGATGAGCAGCCACAGTCCGTCGCGTATTTCTGATGTGTACCGCTCTTATTGGAATCAAATGTGCCAAGCCACTTGAATATCTCCCGTGAAAGTATCTATAGAAGAGAGATAAATCTCCAACCTTTCTTCGATGTTCCAGGCTATCAAGGTTGCCAACCAGGCTGTTTCTCTTCAGGGTATGTTTGGAGGCAGAGCTCCATAGATGAGAACAATACTCCCAAGAAGGTCTGATCTGAGCTTTATAAAGCATCAGAAGAAAAGTTTTCTGGTTCGGAACAGAATTCCAAGCTTTTGAGAAGCAGCCTTTCCAATTCCAGCGACATGATTTTGCCAAGACATTTAGGATAATCATCATTTAACAAACAATCGAACCAAAAAACTTTAGGTATATAAACAGCTAATCCTTGTCTTTAGATTCAGTATCAATTTGCTTCTCCTGAAGATGCTAACCTTGTTAGCGAAACGCGCGTCGAGTGCAAAAATATCAGTTTGGTGTTAGGGTAATTGATCTCTAGAAAAAGTTTTCAAAAATCGGTTTGCAAAACCATTCACACTACCTCACCTAACCCCACGAACACACGGCACTGATAAAGAAATATTGTGAAACGGACAAAAAATTGGTATTCAGCCAGTACTGCTAGCTGAGCCTTTATTCCTCAACTACGTTTGATAGCACGTGGCCCACATCATTTGATGGCCCACCTCGTATGTATGAAGTTTCGCACTTCAGGTTCGGTCCACAACAGAAAACATGAAGTATGCCGTCACGTCAGAAATGACGGGGTTGGAGTTGCAATTTTGGGACATGTACAAATGGATAATCGACAATCAGTCAGAGAAATAGCTGAAGCGTCTGGTGTTTTTCGGAATTTTAAAGCCTACAAATTCCTTCCTTTCAAAATAAGGCTAGTTCAGGAATTAAACGAAGGTGATCCTGATCTTCGACTTCAGTTTTGTGAGGTGTTCAGCGGGAAATTGACCAATAACCCAAACCTATTATACTCTACATGTTTTTCAGACGATAGTTCTTTCATGTTGAATGGTGAAGTGAGTAGACATAATGGGAAATGTTCCTCAAATTGGTGTTATTAAAGCAAATGCAAGTTAGATCAAGATAAAGTTGAGTTTAATTCATGAGTTTTTCAAATTCACTTCCAAAAGTATTCAAATTGACGTTTCAAATGTTGGGTTTCAATTTTTAAAGGGATTAGTTTCTAATTTACATATTTGCAACAGCGCCTATATCAAGTTGAAATAATTTATACGTACCTAGATATTCTACTTTAAAAAAGGAAAATCATCTTTACAATTCAACAATTAAGGCAAAATATAAATTATAGTTCAATACCACCTTCACATGCCACATAAACAACAACTTTCATCAATATGGCTTTCTGGAGATCTTTTGATACAAATGATAGTGTGAGGAATCTAAGTCAATCCGGGGATCAGCAATTTGAAAATGAGGATTTACATGTTCAAGTTCAGAGAGTAATTTAAAATATTCATAAATGCTCGAAGAAGGAAAACTGTCACTTCACATAATGCTACTGTGAATAGAATATGCGAGTTGATGAAACTATCTCGTTCGACAGTTCTTCGAGTAATTGAAATGGGGGATGTCATTGACTATGCAATGAAACTAAAACAAAGGAATGAAAAATTCGCAAACGTTGATGGTGCTACAAAAAATGTGATTCTGCGAACAATTTATGGTATATACCAAAAAATGAAGTACCAACCTTGGACATGATTTGGTATAAATTACTCGACTATCCCGATTACAATTAAAAATCTTTAGAAACTCTACTCTACTTTGTGCTTTTAACACAACTTCTTCAAGGAGAAAACGTGTTATAATTTTGCATGCCGGGAATGAAAGTGGTTTCGTACCTAACGCTTTGCTTCTGTCGGCCAAAAATATAAAAGATTCGTTTGCTGATTACCACGAAGATATGACTGCGGCTTCATTCGAAACCTGGTTCAATGAGCAGCTTATTCCAAATATTCCTCCAAACTCGGTTATTGTTATGGATAACGCTTCGTTTCATTCTCGGTTATTAGCTACAATACAAAACAATAACACAAAAAAGCAGATATTGTTAATTTCATGCGAAATCATGACATGGAAATACCCGAAAAGATTCCAACGAAAAAGGTGTCACTGGCGACCATAAAACAACGTAATTTAAAAAAAAAGTATATTACTGATTCGATGTGTGAAACATGTGGTCATATTTTCTTACGTTTGCCTCCATACTACTGTGTGTTCAATCCAATTGAAATGGTTTGGGCTACAATCAAAGGAAGCTTGCGGAAATGTAATCAGTCACCGACTTGCATGATGTTGTGCTTGACAATATAAGGCGAGTGGTGAATGAAGTAGTGATGTGTGGAAGCACTGTGTGACCCACGTTATAAAAAAAGAGAACAAATATTATGTGCAAAGTTCCATAAAGCCGATCGTTATTCATCCCGATGATGATTCCACCTCATCCAAATATAGCGAAGAAGAATTTTGATTTTTCTAGCAATTTTGTTGGCCTCTATCATTTTGTAAATATATGTTTGACGAGAATTCGGTGTGATTATTTGTGTTTTCATTGTATTTTAGAGTTTTCGGCTCGGAAATCAACTACCTTTGATTTCGAAGTTTTTCATAATTACCCATGGTGAAAAAATTCAGTTGCGATAACTTTTTCATAGGGTGATCAATTGCTATTATTGTAAGAATGAGTTACTGAAAAACTACCACTGAAAAATAATATGCCGACGCCTATGTCGAAGCGGGAATTCCTTCTCTGTGCTGTTGTTCCAATTGGTATTGGAAATACTTTACCTTCAGATCCTTTTGTAAAACGTTCAGTCTCCTGTGGGCTTCAGCTTCTCCAGGTGTCATATTATCCGGAGTTTTTGCCGTTGGTGTGTAGACTCTGTTCAACCACACGCATCTCTTTGCCAATTCTTGACTCATGAATACTGTATTGTGGACTTCCTGTAGACAGAAATGATATTCATGGGTTTTTCTGACACAAAGCTCACCAGGTTCAAAATTTGAATCAACCAAACACTCAATAGTTTCATCTCCATTGATTATAATTCAACAAAACACAACATTTGGTCACTCGGCAGTGTAAGGTAGTGTCTATTATCAACATAAAGTTGATGATTTCCGATACTTGAAAATCGTATTCCTTCAGAGTATCATTCATCGAACTAGGCTGTTGCGGACAACAACCAACAGGTTTATCATCTGCCTCTGAACGAGGTATCCAACCGCATATCCGATTTCTCGTATAAGGAAAGAAATCTTTTCACATATAGCCAGTGGGCATCTAAAAAAACAATTCGTTCAGGCCGACTGACTGACTATATGTGAAAATATATCACTATTCATTATGAAAGCTTGCAAATATTGCAATGTACTTGTACTGCAATGTACTGCATAATATCCCTTGCTATTAACATTAATTGTATTCCAAATTGTGAATACATCAATTTGTTGTGGATGATAAGTTATTTGTATCAAGTGATGATATAGATGGCCTTATAGAACATCAAAGAGTTTCTGAACATACACTGAACAATAAGTTCAAACTGATTGTTAACAAAATAAAAGCCACCTGATGAGTAGTAGAAGGTAACAGCCGGTTTCTAGCCTTCCCCCACCACTATGCCGTAATTAATATCATCGACTTCTACTGACGTCACACGGCCTGGAGTTATATGCAAAGCCTTATGACTTCGAACATGAGGGTTGGCCCTGATATTGGATCATCTCTTCGATACGTAACATTGGGTTTTGACCTAGAAGGATATGAGGTTTGACATTGAACATTGAACTTGACCTTCAGATTAGTGTGGTAGATTGTATACACGGTAAAGTCAGGGATTGTCGGCTTCATATCAAAGCAATTTGAACTTGAAAAGGCACTTTCACTATATCTCTTTCCATAAAAATGTGTATTTCCACTCAGATCAGTTGCCATCTAACATTTCAATCTAACTTAAGAGTCCAGAATACAATCGCATTCTGATTACTTTAATTTGTTGCTTGATGGTAATTGCACAACACTTCTCATAAGCACGGAAACTCAATTACCGAAACAATTTCATGCGCTAAATCATATAACTTTTCATATCTATGTAATCTCTCTGATAATGGAGCAGCAATTCATTCACTATAATGAATGTCTTTCTTAAGTAGAATAGCCACATATAGACTTCGCCATCAGTATCATCATTTATTTATTTATTATTTGTTATTTGTCCTCAACAAAATCGAGTTATTATTATCATTATTTATTTTATGATGTCTTGCAGATGTCCAGATACATTTTTTGGTGAATCATTGAAAATATTCCTTTATTTTCATACCTTCACAAATTATGAGATGTTGGAGGACACAGTTTTTGCGTAAATTGACACTAAGTATGTTTATTTCGGAGCGCCCTTATGTTATATGAGTATGTCATTCATTGGAAAATTGAACTTGGAAACTTCAGTTGTTCAATCGGTCAAGTGTAATCAAGTGTGCCTAGAAAAATGTCTCAAAAAATATATAATTGGTTTAGGATAAAAAAAATAAAAATTTTCTGATCTTTACTGAGTTCTTCATTTGTGAGGGCCGGTTTAACAAACCGAGACCGGTCGTAACAAATAGAAAACTCAGTAGAAATCAGACAAAAGTAATTTTCCTTATTCTACAAAATAAATAGGTTATCAATCGAACAAGATATAATTGATATTTTCTTGAATTCGTGTACCATAACCTAAATTACCTGTTCAACGACTGTAGTCAAATAAGTATCTCTCAGCTCTGGCGAAAATACCGTTATGAGTACTGCCAACATCTTATCTATTTCTGTGGCCCACTCCGCAAAAGCCTTTTCTCGATCTTCCAGAGAGGTTTCTTTGAAACCTGGAATATGGCAGGAGATAGGTCTCAGTCGGTAGCACGGTGGTTGCGAATCGCTGTCTAGCATGTACCTGGAAGTGGAAGAGAAACTGTTGACAATATGCTACTAGAAGACACAAGTAGACAAGTAGTTTTTCCACGATAATCGAGAAAACATCAAGCTGGGGAATATGAAGTATACTTGTGTCTGTATATGACATTTCAGCAGTAAAATTGCAAACGTAAGTGAATATTTGATACTTAGAATGTTTTGTTGTTTTCGAACTATTGACTGTCATTTTCAGTTTCGAAAAGAGTGAAACCACTTGCCATACAACCTTTTGAGAATTTGGTTGATGAATCTTCACCTGGAAATAAAAAAGTTGGGTAGTTTTAGGACACCGAAGATCCATCATTGAAACTATTTGTGTCAAAACTTATAATCTTTTCCAGAAGATTTCTGGATAGATAGGTATGCCAAGTTCAAAATTGAACATTCGATGATGTAGTATAAGGTCTTCCAATAGGGATTTCCGAACTTTGACAATTAATAACGGCCATCTTGTTGGAGCTTCCATCATATGTTAAATTATTTGTCATTTATTCTGTCTGTTTTATCAAATCCCTATAAACGGATCCATAGCATTCAACAACACATATAAATAATGAAATTGTTCAAACAAAATGGGTGTGTTGTTCTGGCAACTTATCGCGCGATTCGCCCATTTACGGTCGTCATAATCGTCCTATTGAGAAGACTATTCACAATGAGATGGATGAATTTGGGTCCACTGATTCACTAAACGATCAACCAACATCCGTACGTTAACGAATCGTAAGACCTACCAAAAACACATCGCTCACAAGGACTCGGCCGTTCGCAGACCACAACTTAGCGAATTTTGCGTCTGCACCAATACAAAATTTAACTGACCCAGGAACTGAAGTTAAAAGACCATAAACAACAACGTGTGTTCGCTGAATGGGCTCTAGAGCAGTTGGCAACTGACCCTAATTTAATTGAATTGAATAGGTATGTGAACAAACACAAATGTCAAATTTGGAACGATACCAATCCACATGAGATCCAAGAGCGTCTAATGCATTTCGAAAAAGTCATTGTTGGTTGTGGATTTTAGGCTGGTGGCACCATCGGTCCATATTCCTTTGAGAACGACGTTGACCAAACCATCACTGTCAACGGCGAGCACTATAGGTCAATGATCACCAACTTCTTTTGGCCAAAATTGGATCATCTGGGCACCAATGACGTCTGGTTTTAACATGATGGCACTACGTGCCACACATCTCACACCACATTTGCTTTTTGAAGGCATCACGTGGGGGTGAAGTCACCAACCACAGCGGTCCCCAAAGCCAACATAACCCATGACGAATTCAGCATGATTCATTTGCCATGGAAAATAGGACGTTTAGAGTGCACTCCACCCAGAGAAGCCGTGGCGGACATTTCAACGATTAGTTCCCACACAACGACTGAGAGGGATAATATTTGAACTGGCTAACCCAAGAACCATTAAAGGTTATCCGGAATACATCCACTGGGGTCCAATCACTAATAGGCCCATTAGTGATTGGAGTTCACTAAGGTCTCTTTTAGTAGTACCTTCTGAACCGGCAAGTAGCTTCAGCGGACCAGAACCTGTCATTGGTATCGATTTAGGCATTGCCAAACAAAGATTGAACACCTGGATGGCATGAGGATTAGAAGATTCATGTACTTTTGCAGAATCTTCCAGAATTGGCTCACTCCAATGCATTGGACTACCTCAGAGATGAACTACGAGGTCTAAGAGGCCTTCTTACTGTCACTGTCATTTGAATCATCATATGCAGAGACTCGGACTGTTGTAAGACAGTGTGTGTCGCCTCTATTTGGAAAATGATGAAACAGCAGAGTACAAAATTTGGGCCTGCCCCGCTGGGGACCGAATCAGGTTTTCAGAGTTCAGCAGATCCATACTCTTACCATTTTACCATTTGACCTGATAAACCACTCACCATACAAACTAATCGACTTTGTTTAGAAGCTGGGTTTATTTAGTCGAGTGTGAAAACGCGTGAACCTCTTCAATGTGAACTCTCCACAATTTTGAACCTACCATTTGGAGAGCAATCCTTGAGCAGTTTGGTCTTCAGCTCTTTCCATCGCTATTCTGAAGTCAGTACTTTCTATCGTGATGGGGAGCAGTTGAGTTCCCAAAGAGTTGTTGAGAAAAAGTACCGGTATAATATATGCCACTTCCATTTGCCCTGAAATAAAAAAACGTATATGAATGGACCATCGACAGTGAAAATCTCGATATTGGCATACTAATATTCCAAAAAGTTTGAAAATGAATTCATTGTTCTTGTCATTATATTCATATTATTTTTGGATTGATGACACGTTTTTTACAAAATGACTTCTACACCGCTTCAGAAGTTTCAAATGGTGATAAATAAGTTTATTAGTGGACTCAAAATTCAAATTCACATCAAAGCATTCATGCAAATCTGATCTGCAACTTACTTTCTCCAAGGTGAAATTAATAATAGAAGAGAATTGAAGTTCACAGTGGAAGTATTTTCTGATTCCAAAAGAACATTCGAAACAATCGATATCTCAATCTTATTTTCTATGGAACAACTGGCAATGTATTCAGTACGAAATCACTTAGGCAAAATATCTCAATAAACCAAAGTTAAAAACGTACTATGAAGCAAAGAAAAACATGGTAGGTTAATGTAGTTCAAAATATCCCTTGCTATTCACATTGACTGTATTCCAAATTGTGAATACATCAATTCGCTTGTGGAAGATATGCTACTTGTATCAAGTGATGATACAGATGACCTGCAGAACATCACAAAGTTTCTGTACATACACTTAGCAATAATATCAAACTGAATGTTAACAAAATAAAAGCCACCTGATGAATAGTAAAAGATTACTGCCGGTTTTCAGCTTCCCCCACCACTGATAATTAGTTAATAGCATCGACTTCTACTGACGTCACACGGCCTGGAGCTGTGTGCCATATGACCTTGAACTGTAGGGTTGACCCTGAGATTGGATCCTCTCTCCGATATGTGACCATGGGTTTTGACCTAGAAGGATATGAGGTTGACCTTGAACGTAGAGTTTGACCTCGAACGTGGAATTTGACCTTTAACATGGAACTTGACCTTGAGATTAGTGGTGTAGACTGTATACACGGTAAAGTTGGGGTTGTCGGCTTCCACTTCCAGTATATCTCTTTCCAAAAAATGTTTTTTCTCACTAAGATCAGTCGCCATGTAACATTTCAATCTTACTTGAAAGTACATAATACAATCGCATTCTGAATACTGTATTTTCTTGCTTGATGGTAATTGCAAATCAGTGCAAACCATAGCCATGCGAATACCGTTGAAGTGCAACAAATACACTTGAGAATATTTTTATTCTCAAAACACCTACTGGGTAAATAGCACCATATTTCGATGAACTTATCGTTTCAATCATCAAGTAAACAACTGTCATACAAGAGGTAGCAATAACCTGGGGGTTTCACAAACTAGTGCTCATTATTCTACAACTCATTATTCTACAACGGACTTTATAATAGTAGCAATAATAGCAATCATTTTCAACAGTTTGAAAATATATATGAGATGCAATAGATGAATAGTAATGATCAGATTTTTTTTCTGAATCACATTAAATAATGTGATTCTTTTTCTTCTCTCTAGCATTAACTCTTACATCAAATGGTGATTTAACTTGTTATATATGTAATTATATTCACAGTAATATCTATATTTCTTTCATTCTTTATATTGGGATATCTTTTTGAATAATGTTTATTTTTATTATTATTAGGGATCTGGATATCAGACCTTTATCAATCCATGCAAATGATACTTATTCATCTGACCATTCCAAATACTCACTTGTAAGTTCTCCTATACACAATTCTGGAAACTCATGGTCTTGTTGTTTTTCTAGTAACGTCCTCCAGTGAAGATCTACAATATGCAACTCATAACCTTTGGATCTGCAACTAGCTCGTAACTCTGGATAGATGATATTATGTAGAGCTCCTTTTTCAACATAGCAATCTGAAATCAAAGAGCAATTTAAATAATTTGGTTTTAACATTGAAAGATGGTAACACTGCTTTTTGTAAGCTGTTACATACATTTTGGTGAGTTTTGATTTATAAAGGCAACTTATAAAAGTATAAAATCATTTATACTTTATTATAATCATAATTTTCATTCATCCATTCATCGAGGTTTGGGGTGCAATTGTTATTATTTTTCATTCATCGATTCAGGAATGTCATCTTCATTTTTTTTATATAATTAGGTATACCTCATTACATCAAACTGATTGAAATTTTGAGATTTTCACCTCAACTTTTATCACCAGTTTCATCAAATCGACTTAATTTTTCAGATTTTTCATGATCGTATTTGTGCTGATGAAAGGCTGATAAATGAACATGGAAACACCTGGAGAAATCCAGTGGTACTATCTTTATTTAGGTTTGAAGTTCGTCGTAATTTGGAATTGCATCCTAACGTTTCGCTAGCGTGAGTGGCTGGCTTCTTCAGAGGTTCATTCACCTTGATGATTCATCGATGACCCGGTGAATCATTAAGATGAATAAACTTCTGAAGAAGCCAGCCACTCGTGCTGTCGAAACGTTAGAATGCAGTTCCAAACTACGACGGTCTTCAAACCCGAATGAAGATAGTAACACTGGAAATATCGGCCGCGAAAGCCTTAACCAATTCACCTGGGGATATGTTGGGGAACTATCGACGACAAAATGAACAATTTAACAGATTGAAATGTATTTCATGATTGTTTTGGGTTTACTAAATACTCTATGAGTTACCTTGAGAATCTGCCGCACAAATATATATGACAATTTTCCTACTCCGCAACGTTGTTTTTGCCAGAGTCACTTTCCCCATAATGAGATTCTGTAGATTTTCTGGAAGATCTGCTACTTCGTTTGGGATATTACCCTCGTACAACTTGTCGAAGTCTTTTGGACTTTGATTTCCTGGCGGAGAACTGAGAGACATAGAATCTGCAAGACAGAATAAAAATAAAAGCAATTTAATATCACCATACATTTCCATAACTTTTCCCATACATATACTACAGGGTCTGAAAAGTCTCGGGACTAACACATAGATGTCTTATTGTATTTACAGTTTTTTCAGTCACTTCTAACCATCATAAGAAAGCTGTTGAAATTTCATGATATTCTATTCATAAGTTTGTGAGTTATTGTGGAGTATTATAAGGACTCCGCTCCATAATAAACAATAATTAAACGAATTTCACTAGTTCGGACTTCCATTGTCTAATATATAAAATGATTTGAAATCCCTGAGAGAAGAATTGAAAAATTAATAGCTCAAAATAAAAATTATATTAAGCAAAAAACCTGAAATGAAATACCAGTGAAATAAAATACAAGTAAAAATAGAACAATTGAACAAAAATTGAATAAAATAAAGAAAGGAAAATATAAAATAAAAGTACAAAGTTAAGAGATTCCAAGCCACGTCAGTTCACGACGTTTCGATTGTTGGTATCTACATACGTTTTCGTATGATGACTGCACTGATTCCTCCGAGAGATTACTATTTATGGGTCGTTCGAGTAATTTCACTTATCTCCGCTTTCCATTTCACGCTTCACTGGTTTAGTGGGACATGACCGTTTGGCGGGAGTTGGCCATTTTTACTTTGA
>WOGP01008099.1:0-11388 GCA_015342065.1 Leptinotarsa undecemlineata
ATATGTTGTTGCTGTAACTTTTTTCCTGTCGAAAAATCATTTGTCTTTATGAGAACATTTTCAAAGCACTTTTTCACATATAATTCAGTGGTTTGAAAAACTTAAGGCCAGTATCAACTTCCTACACTGTAGGTTAATGGACTGACACCTATCGGAAAACAACTACTCCCCTGGTGCATACCACGAAGGGCGTTGGATTATATTCGATAGGTGTCAGTGCAGGATTTTTGACTGAAATTATTCCTGCATATGCTGTTAGCGATGCAACTGCCGCAATAGATTTTCAATTATTGGAACACACTTGCAGACTGGTTTCGGGCTTTTTGGTCACTCGTAATTGGTCGGCAATTTGAAAATAAGATCTTTCAACTTTACCCAAAAGTAAACGTCTATAGGCGTTAGGTACGGTGACCTGTCCGGCCAACGGTTGGGTCCTTGCTTGGTTATCCAATTATTTCCAAAATTTGTATCCAAATATTGGTATCGGTTGCAGTGTTGTGAGGTGAAACTCCGTTTCTTTGGGAATGTATATTTCAGTGAGCTCCGTTAGTGGCAATTCGAAAAGCGATTGAAAATGTTGCCTTAAAATTTCTGAATACCTCTGATAATTGTATCCTCAAAATCACCTACCTACACACAAAATCCAAAACTTCCTTGGCTTCTCTGCTCTATACTAGAATGAGAATGAGGATTTTGTTTTGCCCAAGTATAAGAATTGTAGTGGTTGAAAATGCAGGCATTGCTCACATAAGCTTCGTCTGTCCAAACAGAATTCAGCGAAAAGTCACGCATTCACAACTCTCCAGAAAAAAATCTTCTGATATGATAATGAACTCTTTTGGTCCTGTATCGCTTGAATTTGTGTTTTTCAATGTCCTCCTAACGTTAGTTCTTGGTAAGCCTGTTGCTTATTTCAAATTTCGCGTTGACGTTTTGAGATTATTTTTAACAGCTCCTAAAACGACTATTTCTTTCAACTCCTTATCTCTATTTGATTCACATAATTTTGGCCTTTTCTTTTCAAAATGATCACCCTCAATTAGGTTGTGCCGCAATCTTGCGAAAATGTCTCTAAAATGTTGTCTTGTTTCTGGACACCTTTCGAGATACAATTATTTGCGGCATCTCCATTTTCTCCAGTTTGTATAAAACAAAGTATCATATCCCTTGTCATCCAAAGCCTACAGGAAAAAAACTGAGATATCTGTATTTCAAAGGAAACTTTAGCAAAACATCAACTGTGCTATATTTTTGGAAAAGTTGTTTTGAGCTCTATTGAAATATGTCCCGATAAAAAATGGTTTTACAACAATAACTTTCCGAAAAAATAAGTTTTTCACGTAATTTTTGACAGGAAAAAAGTTGCAGCCACTTTTCGAAAATGCACATTCACGAAAAACGTGCTGTAACTCAGAAACTATGATAATTACTGATATGTGGTTTTCACCATTGAGTTTGTCATAAAATTTGACAGGAAAACAGGAGTCTTCAATTTGTCCCACTCTGTACATCATTTGTTGAAATATTGAACTACAGTAAGACATAACATCAAAACGAACAAACATTTTGAAACAACTTATTAGATAAATGTTACATTTCTACCGTCGAAAAAAATTTCCCCCAGTAACAGAATCTCGATACTTCCATTCACTACGTATTTCGAGGACACAGGAGAAACCCAGGATGAACATAATTCCTGAACGATCCCTGCTAATCCCCCCTAAGTGACGAAAAGGGAATAAATACTTTGGAGACCATACACCACCCCAGAACATCAATTCCGATAAGATGTTCTAAATCGCACCTCTTGGCCAACGCAGGCGTTAAAATTGTAACAAATGGCTTAATTTAGTTCGGTTCATGTTGAGTTCAGAAGAATAAATTACAGGCAGCTGCACAAATGAACTTATTCCAGGTTGATGAGTGTGGCAAAGACACGCGAGGTCATCTCATAATCTTGTTGGTTTGTTGGTCTGTCTGTCGTAAAATAATGCATACATTTGCTATTGTGTACAATGTATGCATCGAATTAAATGTAATCTGTAAGGAGGGCAACTGGTTTTACACGCAACGATAATGTTCACTTGAATGATTGCTCGTAAAAAATACATCAGATTCTCTGGGAAGGTAAGGGGTTGTGAGATATATAAAAAGAAGAATTTATTCCATTGAGATATGGTGAAATGAATTTCAGAAATTTTGATAACTTTTTATTCACAAAGTACAGAACTTTCACACTGTCTAAACTAATTACACACTATTTTCTAGGGTGGGTCAGTAGCCTCTTATTCTATGAATGCAATGTTAATGACTCCCCGAGCCACCTAGGGAGCATGATGACTATTCAACTGAATAAATACTGACGTAAAAAATGTCTGGTCGGGGTTGGGATCGAACCCATAACCCTTCGATCGTGAGTTGGGCGCACGACCACTACGCCAATTCATCGTTAATTCTACACTATTGTTATCAGTTCTTAACAGGATTTATTTGTGAAATTATGCAACAACAATAAAAATGAAAACAACAATAAAAATTAATTGGTGCTCCAGGGCGACTTCATTGAATCCAGTGATTCCATTCGTTCATGAACTCTGAAGGAGAATAAGCCAAGCAACGAAAGATTACCGTTCTACCTCTTTTTTGATAGAAAAAATTAGTATTGCTATTCAACGTGGCAATGCTGCTTCGGTACTTGAAACTATTCCTCTTTCACATAATTTTGATGAGATCATGCATTGCCCTAATTTCAGTACAGAACTGAAATCTCTTTGAAACAAGCTGAGATATGAGGATATTCATCAGTTTCCTATCAAGGTCAATTCACAAGTGATTGATCCACCTTCTTTTTCAGTGTGGTCAATGGTCTAAGGTCATTCTTGCCCCCCAAATATGAGTTGAAGTCCTCGTAGTTCTGGTTCCCTTTCAGTGGAAGTGCTTGATGAATCGATCACTCCACGAAACTCTTCTTCAGCTTGAGAAATGGTTCTTATGGAGATTCTGTGAAACATGTTCTTCCTTACGAATCAGTAGAGTTGTCCTGAAAATCTAGAGAAGAAAATTGGATTGGATAATTTAGGAAGCACTTGCTACATCAATAACATTTTACAAGTATTGTTCATGACGAAGAATTTCAAGAACTAAGTTTTGATCATGAACGAGAACGGGAATGTTTCCTACTCATTCATCAAACTCAAACACCTGTTCATGCAACTGCAGTTTCGTAAGAATGTATCATCTCTCCGTCCAACCGATTTCCTTGAGTCTTTGAAGTCCACTAGATACTCGTTAGGATAAGAAGAGAATTGCTTCAAATTCTTGGGGTTTTTGATGATTTTCAAACAAGACACAACCTCTGACGGAAGCAAGTAACTCTTTGGAAGGTTCAAAATAGATGAACATTTCAATCTAGCAGACCACTGTGGTTCTGGTGTTGAATTTAATCTTTATTACGTCTTGATCAAAGATGAAACGGACTGGTTTGAATTTGACGATAGTCGTGTCACGAAGAGGTCTGGCAATGTATTGAATATATTGGAGCCTTTGGAGACACTCTACATTTTGTTTTATGAGAGAGAGAGGACATTGGTAAATCAAGATCTTCAGATAATGTGGTGCTGCAAGTTTTTCCGGGTTTTTCTGCAGCTGCAAAAGCAAATGCGTCCTTGGAATCAATGAAGTCGCCCCGGAGCACCTATTAATTTTTGTTATCAGTTGTGTATGAGTTTCAAATTGTTTCGAACCTATTAATCTATTACATTATGAAAATTATATGATATGAAATCTCGTCGTGACATTTTTCAATTTTATGAAAGACTAGCGACCGCCCGGGCTTCGCACGGGTGCAATGCTGATACTAAATATACATATGAAGGCGTGTGATCGCTTCTAATCATGATGGGCTATAGGAGGAAGGACCCCGGATGGACCGGTTCCCGGTCGGTACCGCCGCATCCGCTATGACCCTGCACTTCAAATAAATAAAACTTCGAAAATAAAGTATTCAAAAAGACTTTATAATGAGATTTTCACTGAATAGTTTTACAAAAGCGCAACACGTGTTTCGCCATACAATGGCTTCTTCGAGCGTATCTTTACTAACTATATTCTACATATTCAATGCTTAATATACCATCATATATAATCATATCATCATCATATACCATCGTCATATAATATTATTCCAATTTGAAGTACCTAGATTTCAAGTACCTGAGTTTAACCTGGCTATTTGATGTTTAATGTGTACTTGAGTTTGTAATTTATTCATTTATTCAAAACATCCAGCAGACACAAAAGCCCATTTAAAGGTGTATATAACTAGAATTATGATTATTTACACATATAGTAAAATCAATTTTGAATGAAACGGAGAATCTCTTTTTTGAGTTGGTTGAACGTTAGAAAAAATATATCTACACTAGAAACATTAATAACACTTGTAGATATAGCTATGGAAGGATGACAATTATGCAGTGTATTGGAAACCGGAATATGAAATGTGCTACAGAATCAGAATGAAATACGCGGTACACTGATTAGCATTTGGGACAATAGAGGCGAGCAATCTATCTGTCCATGAATTATTTTATATGCCAAACACATATCTCGGCTTTGCCTGAATTTTTTTAGAAATATCATTTGGAACTTGTCCAACAATGAGTCATAGCTGTAACTCTTCTCGGGATAAGCACCATGTTTTTGAAATATGCAAATTTCAAAAATTTCTTTTGAACATTTCCCAAACTGTACTGTATGTTTCAAATGGGATGGATTCCAAACGACACTGCAGTACTCTAATTCACCCCTGATTAGTGTTGAGTAAACAATTTTCAAAGAATGAAAGGTTTTAAATTCCCTGCAGTTGCGTATCAAGAAACTCAGACTTCTCATTGAAGTTGATATTACATTCTGAAAATGATTGGAAAACGTGAGTTTTTGATCAAACAAAACCCCCAGAACGTTTGATTGCGTGATTCACGTTAAACTTTCACCATCTAGTACATAGTTGAATGTTGCAGGTAATATTTCACGTGTGTATGACATTATTTCACATTTATTGGTGTTCAAGTGCAATTCATTACGAATACAATGTGCAAAGTGAAACAGTCTGCTTTATCTTGAATTTCACGATATATTTTCATGTCTGATGGAAATACCAATTTATGAAAAGCGATATCATGGACAATCTCATTTATGAATAGTATGAATGGGAATGGTCCAAGATCAGACCCTTGTGTGGCACACGAATTCGCTACAAAGTAGGAGGATTTTATACCTTCACATTCAACATAACTACGTCGGTTGGATTATGAATTGACCTCATGTACCAGTTTCTACGTTTAAATAAATATTCAGTAACAGAGAGCAATTTGATTCCAATTGGTCATTTACTTAATTAGCTGAATTCTCGAGTCTATTGATATCTGAACATTCTAGAAGATTGAGTTTCAAACTTTTCTCTTCTAAATGTAACACATCCAATATCCAGTTTTGGGCAAGAGCCACAAGTCAGCTTATATAATCCTGATCTATTCGACACCATAGTTTTGTCTTTATTGTTTTTAATAAATTTACTCAGATTTTATTGGTGGGTACACCCAAATATGACCCAGCTATAGGACATTGTTATATTACTGAATAAACCCCTATAACTTTTAATGCTATATAAAGCTCAGATCAGAATTTCTTTCGAATATTGTTCACTGTATGGAGCACCGCCCCTAGGCATATCCTGAAGCTGCTGGATACCATCCAGAAATGAGCCACTCGTCGCGATAATCTGAAACATCGAACAAAGGTTAGAGTTTTGTCTCTCTTCTATATATACTTTCGCGTGGGCTCTTTGAGTGACTTGACACATTGGCTTCCACTAAGAGTGGTACTTATCAGAAATACGCGCCGAACTGTAGCTACTCATCGTTTTGAAGTTCAACTCAGTACACCTCGTACTTTACTGTTCAAAAACTCTTTCATTTGAAAAAGCGTTTATGTGAAATAAACTTTCTGAGAACGTTTTTTCAAATGAATTCAATCTCTAGCGATTCAAATCCAACGTCTCGTCCCCACTGACCGTTGTCAGAGGAGTTACGCAAGGGTCAATATAAGGTTGTATTCGTTTCACTCTGTATAACGCAGATTTTCCAAATTCTATTAGACATTGCCGGGTAGGACTATATGCAGATGACAATTCGGGCATAAGGAGGATCGAGGAAAAATCAAAGCAACATTATCTATGAATCAAGACTAGTATAACGTAAAACGTTTGTACTAACTTACAGTTTCCTGTGTAGGAGAGAGACCTTGAAAAATATAATTCACTTAGAAGTAGATGGACACATAGTAAGACCTGAGTAGAGTAATACAACCAGTAAGCTCTCTTACCACGTGATCCGCTCGAGTTACCGGGGAACTTCAACCGCTTTCAGGATGATATTCTCACCCAATGCGTTCAGTGCTGTAGTATCGAAGGATTAGACGGTAACACGGGCATCGGATTAGTTATAATAAATGGTCCGAAAGTGATATTGTTGTTGTTATTATTGTTTTTACTTTTTGTAGTTGTTTATAAGTAACTTACCACAAAATCTTCTATAATATCTTCGATTTCGTTTTTATATGAGCGCACGCCTATGAATAAAAAATTGACTCCGCACTTCGGTTACTGAGAACTTCATGAATTTATGAATAAGTAAGAGTAGACTTTCTGGTTGATTTTTGCTATGGTAACACCATCAAATTCAGCAATAATTTGGGATGGATTTTTGATAGCGACCTTAAGTTCTTTGCCCACCTCGACAGTGTTAGGAGGCAACTTTCTTGAACTTGAATCTGTTTTTCACTAATAGGTTCATTCTAGGAATAAGGCGCAGACGACAGGTTTCACATAGATTTATGAAATTAAAATGGCTGAATATGAAACAGAGGCGCCTAAACCATTTTGCTTGTCTGGCACATAAAATTCAAATATCCACGAAATCATCTTATTTCATAAAAAAAATTGATAAAACGTTCACAATATCATTGTGAGATTTTAAGTGACTAAAACTCCAACTTTCTATCGCACTGAACTATTCAAGAAATCGTTCCCCTTTAAAATATATTACAAATATAACGCCAGTGAAGTTAATATCAATGAATATCAATATTTTCAAGAAACATCTTCTCAAGTTCTTCTCCACCAACAACTGAACATATCATTGGTTTATAATTATTTCTTATGTTTTTTCAAAAAATACATCTCACGATTTGATCTCCACAAACTTCATTTGAAAAATATAGCTTCGTCAAGTGATAACAATTGTTTTCTTGCCGACGTTTCAAAATTGAATACATTTTTCTTCAGAGCTCAAAAAGTAGTTTCTTCATGTAGTTTCGTGTCAGTGTTGTCTTCGAAGTTTATCTGTTGCAATGTTTTTCATTTTTATAATATTCATCTGATATGTCTGATTCTTTTTAAAATAGTAATATTATCAACACGAAGAAACTACTTTCCGAGCCCTGAAGAATAATTTGATTAAGTTAGAAACGCCTCAAAAAACAATTGTTTTTTCAAGAAGAAATTGTTACCCAACCAACTTTTTTTCAGAGTGATCATCATTATTTAAATTTTTGTTTTGTTTCGGCTTGAGAATAATAACAGGGGTTGTCAGCAGCTAATCTGATCTCCGGCCTTTTCCCACCTTGTTGGATGTTTTTTGTTTTTGCATTCCATTCAACTCTATTGTGATAGGAAATAAAGACATTCATTATCATCTTCATCGTTACCATTATCATCTTCAAAAGAAAGATTACCCCAATATTTCTCTTGAAGATGATTACTTGGTGTTGAAGATGATCACTTGGTGTTGAAAATAACGGTTTTGTTTTGGAAATAAATTCCATTAGTTTTCATTACTACTCCAAAGGTTCCAAACAGTGCATCACAAATACATTTTTTGTATTGAACATCAACGGCATATTGTAAGAGAAAAGAAATACAGTTGATTGATTTATTGCCGATAACTACAATTCTCTTTTTTTTTAATTTTGATGCTCGTTCATGAACTGCCATCATTAGGTGATTAGAGCATAGTTCTTCTGAGAATCCAACTGTGAGGAGTATACTGATAAATGAGAAGTGTATACATCTCCATCTTGATACAAAAATATGGGAATCTTTCAAAGAAAGAAATAAAGGAATCAATTTCAAAAATTAACTCAATACAAAGGTGTGTAGATCATATATCACAAAAAGTATAGGTCTAAGGATTGACCCCTGAGGTATGCCATAGAAACTACTTTCTCTTCAGATAATCCCCTATTTGTGCAGACTGCTTGTTTCCTTCTGGTTAAGTGTGAATCAAATAAGTTCAAGGTTGTACCTCTTATTCCATAAATTTCAAGTTTACTGATGAAGATATTGTGGATCACACAGTCAATGGTGAGTTCACCACTATATACATGTTTTGTATTACGTTTCCCGCTGCGTCTATTATATTGATTGAGGAAGCCAAATTGATGCCATGAAGAAGATTGTGTTTGTTAAAATAGTTGGAGAGGCGCTCTTCAATAACAATTTCTAGGATTTCTCCTAAAACGGGTAAAATAGAAATAGGTTTATGATTGTCTGGTACACTGGAATAACCTTTCTGAAACTCACGAATTTTAAAGACATCAGGAAATATACCTTCCGTGAAGCAGGGATTCATCAATTGTGTTAAAGGTTCAAAAAGAAATGAATAGAAGCTTGTATTTTTTCTCAATACCTATCAGATTGAAATCCATTCACATCTGCTTGATGAAACTGATGAAATTCGGTTTGATATTCATTTAAAATAACGCCAAACTTCTGATGTCACTGTATGGAACGATGCGAAAAGGACAACACTGTTGGTCAATTTTTCACTATCTCACAGTCGTTCCTGCAACAGTTCAACTTTATGTGTGCTTCATGTACAGCAAACATTATGAATGAAAATTTATTATACCCTACAAGGTAATAAATTCACCGGTACATGTTTCGTGCCATTTATACCAATGACTAACTGGCAGTGTTGCTTAATTATCACCCAAGAAATGGTTTATTAGCGATTCTTGTTGGAAATTACGATGTTCTGTAACTTGACAGGCTTTTCTGTTTCAGCAGTCGATGCAGATTCCTACTAGTAGTAAATAAGCGTATATCCTAGTAGTTGAAAACTTTTTAAACAAGTTCAATGTGTCCTGTGTGTCATTGAGAAATGAATATACGTTTGAAGATTGTATTGAAATACAATCTCGAAACATTTATCTGTCCAAATATAACTACACAGTAAGTTTTTATAAATGCATGCCGGAAAACAACTACTTCCTCGGCTAATACCACGCCATTATGCAAGATGCCTCACAGATGTTATGTCACAGATGTTTCTCGTTCATCTAGCAGCCGGACCTCACTGAGATTAGTCGACTAGATAACATACAGACCGGTTTCGAAATATTATCTCTCATCAAAGAACCGTGTGCTTGGGACTCGATTAATTTCAACGCGCCACGACTGCATTTATGAAATCATTGTCTAAGAGCTCCATCTCGTAAACAAATATCGAAGCGGAAAAGGAACATTCGATGTATCTGTACTCTGACAGAAATAGAGATACGTTTGAAGACTGTATAAAGGAGTAATATACACACAAACTCCTCATGATTTTTTAACAGCAAAAACCTTACTATACGTTATATTATTTTGAAAGGAAATTCAAATGGCTACCAAATTCATGCTAAATTACTGAGTTGATTTTTTTCAGCATTGAGGTACAATGAATAGTTTCTGCGCCAATTCACAACTGACTTCAGAGTACTTTCACCACCAAGGATGTGTCATCAGCAAACATCGTTATGAAGGAATCTGTGATGAAGTTATCGATTTCATTTATAAAATGAAGGAATAATATTGGACCTAGCACAGATCCTTCTGATACACCCATCATGACGTGCAAGCGCTCAGAATGAAAGGTAGTTGTGATAGACCCACTATGATATTTCAAGTTCACTGTTGTCTATTCTTCTGAAACGATAAAGTCCCGTCGTATACCATACGAATTACCATTAGCATATGAATTACCATATTCCCAATATTTTTTTCATAGGAAAAAATATATTGAAGTGATGGAAAATGCAGAACAGAAGTATTCAAATGCTTTATCTACTGTACAAGCTTCACAAAAGTGTTCACCAGATTGCTTATTGAAACTTCTCCTTGTTTGGAAAGTTTTCGAAAGAGGCAATTTCGTTTGAGATATCTGGAAAACTACCGTTTCATGGTCTGAAATATTATTGTTAACTACACAAATGACTGTGTTATTAACGTTACTAAAATTTGGTCGATAATGGTGAATGAATGTAAAGTAACTCTAGTTGGGCATTTCACAATTGGGTGCAAACTAAAGCTTAACAGAATATCATTGAGTTTTTTAATTTTACTAGATTTAATTTTACAGGAATCCCTTGAATCAGTAGTAGAATCTATATTGATGTCAGTTGTAAAAATGATATTTACATTAGACTTATGAAAATCGTCAGAAACCTTTTGTATAGTTTCGAAAAATAGGTTATGATCACCACATGGGGATTTATGGTAAGTAAAAATTATAGTAGTAGTGCCGTCTGGGTACAAGTTTATATCTGAAAGGTATTTGCAAGGCATCCATGAAAATAATTTAGTATGAGATCCACATCAAGATTGAAGATGATGGAAGCCCTTCTGAATGCTGTTGTGGATGTGCAGTGGAAAATGGATGGAAAGCACACTATAAACACGTCGCTGTAGTGATGTTTGCCGCTGAACAAATGTTCAGAGAGAAACGAATGTTGTTACATTTGGTATATACGCAGCAGCCCCAAAGCTTCCATATACTAATGAAAACGTTTACTGCCGCACCTCTACGAGCTGAGACATTACCTCCTAAGAGGCACATGCAAAATGTTTTATTTCATCCATATCCTTTGGAAAATATTAACAGAGAAAATTTTAATGTATGGGTGCGAAATATTTGTATTGGCGCTATCTCCAGCACAATGCCAATGAAACAATTATATAGGCCAGCTAATCCTTATGGTGTTATTATTGACTACATTCATGGACCTGACCCAAGAGATATTTTGTGTAACAATTTATTATTGTCAAAAATCACATAAGACAGAAATTTCGGACATTGAGGTCTGACATAGGTCAGACAAAACGAACAACGAGAAAATCGCATAATCGCCAGTCATTTCCATACTGGGTGCCACTTGACATTGCAAAAAAATTAAAAGTTTACAGAACAATTGTTAGGTGTTAGGAATCACACGTTGAAAGGTAAGACCTCGTTAGTCCTTAGCTCGCACAAGTTTCTCAACTTCTGAGAGTTGTCGTTCGTATGGGGG